>VXBZ01007436.1:62002-84631 GCA_013399135.1 Heliornis fulica | reverse complement strand
AAATATAAATACATGGCTTTCCTTTGTACCCACCACTATACCTGAAGATCCTTCCAACTGAACATTTGCTAATGACACTGTGAATGTTGCCTTGATTAGCACATCTGCCTATTTACCAGATTTGTTTTGCCACTCATGTTTTACCTGATGACTCTTTGTGTACTGATTACAGCTCTCTCATTTCATTAGTAATGACTGCTCTTGTACCTAGTGTTCTAACCACTATGGATTATTACTGGGCACATAGCAGATAACCCATCTTTCAACTAAATATTCTACTAATACTTTTTGCAGAAAATCTGTAAACTCTTCTACAATTCTCAATTATAGTTCACAATGTTTCAGAAATTATTGTAAGTATTCCCTGAATATGTTCTTTCTTCAAGAACAGATGATTTCAATTTCTAGTTATCAAGTTGCTTTATTTTTTGTCCACCCAAGGAGTTACGTTATTTTGCTATGGTAATTTATTTTACTTCATGGTAGTAATATCTTGTTTCTGTCTTTTTGTAAACAGATTGCATGATGTTTACTCAGAGGGGCCTTAAGCATTTTCATTTTCCTGTTTTTATTTTTTTTTCTATTGCTTCATTTCTATGCCACAGGCAAAGTTTAATTTTTCCTAAAATGGCTATATGAACTTAAATCTGTTAAGAACGGGTTTAGGTCAGCCATAGTACTCTTACTGTGCACATGAGAGAAAAAAGTGGAAAAGTATAACAGAAACAACTAAGACTAATATTCTGGACCTAAATATGGATTCTGTACACTGTAACAGAAATCCAACCTTTCCAGTGGATCCACTGGATATACTAGAAAATCTGGTTCATTTCTTTTGGTTGCTTTAACATTTTTTTAAATGGACATAGATTACTTTATGTGCAAAATAATAAAGCTTAAGTTTCTTCTAAATTTAAAAAAAAAAGATCATGTCTGTACTCAGTTTAGGTATTCCAACCCTGGACTCATTTCCTGAATCACACATACAATTCTGGCTTTCAGTAACCCCACTTGGCTCTGTTTTCATTTAGGTATCCCAGCCTAGTAAAACTTTTGCCTTCTTGCGTAGAATTGCCAAGCCACCTGTGATCTTCTAAACAGGGACTTACCAGGTTTGAACTTTTCAAGCATGTTTGTGTAGGGCTTCCATTTTCAGTAGGGTGCACCAATCAGTTTCCATAATAGTTGTTCTATAATGTTGTCCTGTCACTGGTGATCATCCTACCTGCTGAAGTCTTGAATATAACAACATTCTTCCAATTAGCAAGACTCACACTGCCTTTCCATTTAGCGCTTTTTAAAGTATGTGGCTTGTGAGAACTGGGTTTGACAATCCAGATAGAGAAATCTAGAAATCTGCGTTTAATCTTTGTGGAAACAGGTTCAGACTGTTCCTGCTGCAGGTAATTGTAAATTAAAATGCTACAGCTTACAGTTACTTGATCACACCTTGTGATGTGGAAAGATTCAGACAGGGCTAGTACAGCCTGCTCTCATCTCAGGCAACAAATCCTCAGTCTCCACCATTCTGTAGCTTGTTCAGCTGCATTTCTCTAAATGGTCTGGAACAAATAGTCTCACTGGAGCTTCCAGATTTGTTACACTCTTAATCACAAGCTCAGCTATTTAAGGAGTACTTTGTTAATACTGTGAATCTGTGAATCTTTTTCTTGTCTTTCTTCTTCTTTTTTTTTTTTTTAACAAGCCTGTATTCTGACTGCTGTGGTTCACAGCTACAAGCCAGCCCCACTGCTAGCTGTCACTCACACCACAGTACTTGCCACCCTTTTAAAGGAACTGCAAGAAGTTTTCATGCTATGTTGTACATATTGATATCTATAATCAAACTTAAAAGTTAACCATGGCTCTGTATTACAGTGGCTCCATAATTAACAATGATTGAAGATAGTTACTAGGTGGTTGCTAAGAAAAGAATCAAAGGGAATTGTTTAAAGAACACCTGTAAGCTAATTGTCCTGACACCAAGAACAGCCAGTCTGGCAGTGAAAACTGAAGTTCATGCATCCCTAACTGAACTGTCTTCATTATAACACTAAAAAAACCACCCACTCGTCAAGAAGACCTTAGACCAGGTGAAGACCCTTCATTCACAGAGGCACAGTCTTCGAAGAGGATGACACAGCAATTATTTCAACTATACATAAATTACTAGCCAGTCACTGTACCTGGGAGTGTAGTGGCTTGTAACATTTGTGTATAAATACATAAGAGATGGCTTTGGGTGGGCTTGATTTGTGGAGGCCCATTGAGCACCCAGGCCTGAATAAAAGCACCACCTCCCCTGTGTGTGGGAACTGGCTTGTTGCACACCAGGTAACGAATCTGCTTTCCAAACAACAATACTGCTGTTAAAAGAGGTCAATATATTGATTGTCTTACTAAGAATTAACAGCAAGAAGTTGTTTGCAAACACCTTCTGGGTTGCTATCTTTTTCCCTGAAAGTTTTGTCAGTAGGAGATGTTTTGGGGGGTTAGAAACAATTACCTCAGTTTATCTGTTAACCTTTTTTTATACATGATATGATCTCAGTTTATGCTATTGCTGATAAAGGGACAGTTGCATTTGTATGTAGGCATTTTGTTATGTGACAAATACACAACGAAATTTCACTCTGGTTAAGTCAAGGACAGAACCATATTTGCTTTACCATCACCAGAATTTCAATCAAAGTATCTTTCACAGTGCAAGACAAACAAGAGTATTCTTGCATTAACCAAAACAGGAATAGTATGAGGATATTCTTTCGGTACGTGAGTTATGGTGTCTCCATATGATGCCTTCTTAAAAAAGTAAAATTAATATGTTTGCTGACAAACCTCCTCTAACAAAGGGCTGATCTATCACTTATGAAGAGTTTCAAGCTTTCTAAACTGAATACAGAGGCTGAGTCATATGTGTCTGTACACAGGTGCAATAGGTCCAAGTGTGGGCAAACAAAATATCTGCTAAGAATCAGCTGTACTCTGTGTTACGTCCTTACCCAAAGTGTGGGACGAAATTGCTGCCAGCTCACAAATATGATACCTTTAAAAATGGCACCATTGCTAGAAGCTTTGGAAAGAAACCTTGATGTGTTCTCTGTACAAAGTAATAGTGTTTTGTGCACATCCATCTGTGAACAGTTTGATCAGGGCTATTTTGGGAATATGGTTGATATTGATTTCTGAAGTCCCTGGGTATCTATCTTGCCGTCCAGACATTGGACTTTTCTCCAGAGACTTTACAGGCTGGGAAAGAGACAGAAATGAAAGATCCCCTGATAGCCACAAAGGAAAAAAAAAACCTATCACAAATACTTGAAATCCTCTGAGATTGCATTACATGCTATTCATTCGTGAAAAATAATATATGCAAGATGTAAACACCTGGTAAAGTCTTGGATGCCACTGAGGTTCTGACTTGCTCAAATATTTCTGCCTTCTGTCATCATTCCTGTTTATGTACCACAAATTTTATTTGCATTTCCGTCATCTTCCATAGCACAACTACAAATCAACAGTTATTCAGTAGAATTATTCCAGTTCTTCTCCTGTCCACCTTTTCTTTATTCTTTCATTTGATCTACTTTTAGCTCTAATCTGCCCACCCCAATGATTTTATTCTAATCCCTTCTATTTTCTCTTCACCTTTAAAGTTTCTTTCCTCTGGTCAGTCCTCCTTATAACAAATGTCTTTGTTTTTTTGCCTGAGGAAAACCCTATTCTGGATCCTGTGTACCAAGTATAATTTTATCCCCCTTGTGTTGTTTAGCAGTTGTGTTGAGCTGGTTCCTGCCACTTTCTAGACATAATTTTGAAGCTGAACTGAGAGAGAAGGAGCTCAGGGAAAAGGGGTCACAGATACAATGAAACCTTTGTTTGTTTTTGGTTTTGTTTTTGGGTTTTTTTTTTCCCCGTGCTCCCCTTCAGAAATACAATGGAAAGAATCAAAAGGTGGAACTTCATTTCCTGAGTATGAAGTCAGTGATACGCTATAAAAGGTACGCATGTGGTACACAGTACATTCCTGTATTTTGATCCTTTTTTGGACAATGTCTACCTGGAAAAATGAAGCAGGGAACAAAACAGGTGTTATTACTAATAGTTCTTAACTTACTATGGAGTAAAAAATCCCAAAGCTGCAAACATGTGCAAGCTGTAAAAAAGTATCTATGTTAGAGGTCAACTCTGAAGATATATGTGGTGGAAAAAAGATTCCAAGTCTAAATGCAAAGCTAAAGTGTATGTGCCAGTCCCTGAAAAAGGAGTATGGACTACTTCCAAAGCTGGACCACTGCAAAGCCTGGACAAAAGCTGCTTTCTCTAAGTGACACTGAGTACCTACAGCTCAGGGCTTATGTCCTGTTTAACATCTTTTGATAAAAAGTTGCATGGCCACAAAACTTCTCTTTATATCCACTCGCAGGCCAGAAATACTATACATTACAGTCTTGTAAATCTCACTGAACCACACAGATTTGAGGTAGTCATTTGTACATAAATTTCTTTGGACAGTCATCCTGAAATTAGTTTTTTTAATGAGTTCCAAGAGTGGGATCTATGGCACTTTACTGCAGGACTGGCAACTGACTTCCTTGGGGACCACTTACACACAGTGGCTTTGACCTTGTGTACACCTGAATTTAATAGAATCACGGAATGTTTTGGATTGGAAGGGACCCTAACAATCATCTAGTTCCAGACCCCTGCCAGGGCAGAGACACGCTCCACTAGATCAGGTTGACCAAAACCCTACCCATCCTGTCCTTAAACACTTCCAAGTTGTAGATGTAGTAGTAGAACATTTCAAAGTAGTTTATTTCTAAGTAGATAAGTAGATGGATTCCTTAACATATTATCTGGAAATAATTTTGCAATGTATTTGTCCAGGTTTTCTTGAGCATATGTCTTAAACTTTTGTCCTTATTTTTTCCAAAAATTTTGCACGTGCCTGATGATAGTAAGAACTTTACATAGATGGGTGTAGGAGTATATTCTAGATTGTTCAGTTTGAAACAAATAGAAATTTCCATATTTCAGAGTTAACTTTAATGTGGATGAATATCACTAAGGAGATGACTGGGGATTTCTAACCCCAGGTGCTGGAGTGGAGAGATACTTAGTCATTGTAGGAGGTCAGATCTGAGCTATTATGATACTTAACTTAAAAAGACAGATTATTGGGATGTATCTCAGAACATTGATTTACTCTATTGAAGGGGAACAGAAGTTGCTTAATTAGGACAGTACATCGTGGTGCAATAGAGCAATATTAGTGGCTATGTTTTGTGACAGACAAGCTGTGAAGTAATGCCTGTAGTCTGCCTGTGGCCACAGTAACATTAAAGCTGTTGCTGATGTCTAAGAAAGAGCTGAAATGATTCCTTTCTATCTTTTGTCCATAGTATAGGGCTACAGAGTAGCTTAAATTTCTAGTATACTTGTATAAATTTTCTCTAAACAAAACTTGTTAAGTAAATGACAAAATATTGACATATATACATATATATATAATTCTTGGTAAATAATGAAGATATTACTTTGTGTTTAGATGTTTTGCATGAGGAAATAGAAAGCTTTTTTCTAGCAAGAAACCCGAAAGTTGTGATATTCCCCAAGAAATAATCAGTACCTGTTACAAGGTTCTTATGAGGGTATCAACTTTTCTAAGAACAAGCATCCTCATATTACTTTTTACTGCAAATTTGCTTGGAAAAGGTGCTGTGGCAAAAATACGTATCTATATTGAAATTCAAAGTATTCTACTAGAGACTTCAAAACTTTTATCAAATAATCTTAGGAAAGCTTTCCCCTCATCAACCTCAGAGCAACTGTTTACCCCTCCCATGGAAGCCTCAGAGTGCTGCCTGGTATACATTTCCTCCAGAGCCCGAGCTGTTTAAAACATTCTTATTTTTATCTCTCCTTGCATAGTAATTCCCACAAGGGACATAATCTTCCACCCTTTAGTTGTTCTTAAGCATACAGCGTAATTTGTAGTGGCATTGTGCTGTTTGAAAGGCAACTAATGAAATGACCCAAACCATATTGGATCAATCCAAAGGATGGGGAGAAAAAATATTATAATGGGGCAACTGCAAGCCTGGAATGAAAAAGGACTGAAAGAAAAATCATCAATTCAAACAGAGTGACTAAATAATAAGAGAATTAACTTGCTCTTCCATATATCTATGTCTCCTGTACTTTTGTGGGAACATATTATTTAATTTAGTAAACTGAGTCATTGTGAACCACTAAGTACTAATTTGGTACTTGCTATAGGGAGCAATTTGGGACATATGGATCATCACATACTGTCAACCAGTATTGAAATAGAAGTTACTTTCTGTCACCTTCTGAGGAAAGGGTAGAATTAGTTGAGAGGCACATAAATAAGAAGTCTTACGTTCTTGAGTCATGAAAGTGTGTATGGAGTACAGTACAGAGCGGTCTGAGGGATGCAGAGCTGTGAATATGCAGGATAAGCAGGAGTTTGGTTGCCTGTAGAGACGGGATCAAGATAAATGATGCTACACAATGCTTGACTGTTCAATGCTGTACTGCCACTACATGCTGGCTGACTCAGAATAATGCTCAAGTAGATAGTAAAGCAGACAGAAACCTTGGGAAAACTTTCCACCCTGTCTGCTAGTTCTTAATTTTCACTCCATATTACTTATATGCTTGTGAAAATAATTGCAATGTACTAGTACATAGTGATGAACAGAAACAAGTCCCCTATATTCCCAAATACAATATCAAGTGTGGGGCTTCCCTGTATCCTGCACTTATGGCAGAGCTTTGGGTGTCATGATAATTCAATGTAAGTTGTCACATCAACACTTGAGAGAGAACTTCTCCACAGTGTAGTCTCATAGAAATACAGTCTATTTCGATGGAACATGGAAGACTCAATGCATAGGTTTTGAATTTGGTACTAGGCACAAGACAAAGCAGAATAACTCCTCTCTGTGTTCAGTCTGAATAGTTTTTCCTCAGCATTGTTTCAATTTGGCAACTTCAAATTCATCCAGGTTACAATACAGTTTCCAGACTCATTTCTTTGTTCTAAGCATTAGTTTTGATACTCATTACTCTTCAGGCCAGGCTGTAAATCTGCTTCCTGATCTGCTGAGACAACTCCTGCCCTTGCTGAGGAAAGTTAATTTGCTGGAATGACTTCTACTCTTACCTTTTCACTTTCCCTGCCCCACCTCAAGGTCTGAAGCAATCTTCCATGAAGGACTCCTGTTACTGTCCCGGGGGAAATTGTCTCCCTCCTTGCAGGCAGGTCCAAATGCAACCCAGCTTGAAACAGGCAGAACAGAATAAGCAACCAGCCTTTCTCTCTACAGCCTGGCCTACTCTTTGTGAAGGAATTTAATGTACAGTAACTGTGAATAAACCCATTTAACAGTTGCACAATCCACCACAAATATCAAAGACTATTTTGCGTTTTTTGGTCTCTGTGTCACACAAGTTTAAGATGCAGAGTCATCCTTGCAGGACTGATTTATAACAGAGACATCACTGAATCTCTCACAAATATATTGCCATTGTGTTTTTAAGAGGTGATCCATTCCCATGTGACTTGAATTGTATCATGCCCTTAGTCCTTTGCTCTTTTATGTAGCTTTGTGACTGTATTTCTAGGAAATTCAAGCTGGGTCATTTTCACAAAAGCTTTGTATCAAGAATGTTCCTTGTGGGGTCCAAAGGTCTTTAGAAGCAATCAGTAACACATCAGACCCATCTGTGAGAATAACCTCTTCAGAGGCAAATAAAGGGGGATTTTAGAAATACCTGAGATTCTAACTTCTACTGGGTTAGAGGAATCTGTCCTACATTACAAGATAAATAGCTTTTATTGTATACTGCTCTTCTAGTTCTGATCTTTTTCTCTCTGATGATCGTTGATACCATTCTCACTTTACCTTTCTGCATGAAATGGTCTTTCAGCTTCCACTTCCTGATTAAGAGGGAAGAAAAGCAAAGACAAGAAGAGTTAGAAAATGCAGATGCAAAACATCTTATATCTTAAAACATCTTATAAAGTATCTGACAAAGGTCAGTTAAAACTATCTTGTGAACATGAGTGTACACGTATATATGGTCCCAGTTAACCAGCATTACCATCAGTGGAAAGGTTGGCATTGCCTTCAGTGGAAAACAGATTAGGGACTGTGTGTGCTTTTAAGTGCATATATATATATATTTATATATGCCCTTAGGGACATGGTTTAGTGGTGGACTTGCTAGCATTAGGTTTACAATTGGACTAAAAAATCCTAAAGGTCTTTTCCAACATAAATGACTCTATGGGTCTGTATTTACATATTGACTTGAAAATTGGGCACAGAAACACACACACAAAACCACATAATCTTATTATATGACTAAAACCTCTTGCCATTTTCTCAAGACTGGAAACACTGAACTTGCATACACAGTGTGTCAGGATAACCACAGCATCCTCCTACTTTCACATATTTCTACCCTGGAAGGGGATGTGTCTTAATTCCTTTAGGCGTTCAAAATGCAGCTTTGTGCCTAAAGAAGCAGCACCATGGACCATCATGTATAATGGAACAAAAAATGGTGACATGCTATACCTGTATCCAGAACTTATGAGGTTACACTCTTCCGAGGCTTACAAATCTCTTTGTACATAACCCCATTGAGAATCTAACCTTCAGGCACATGACACTCCAGACCTTATTCTTTTTTTTCCTGGTGTGTATTAAAATGACACACCTCTGCAAGCTCCCTGGGGATGCAGAACACGTCCAGAGTGGAAGTGCTGGGAGTTGCATGGAAGCCTCCTGGTAGTAATAGCCTTATTATCACACTCAGTCTTCTTCCATCTTATACACTAGTATTGTAAAATGTTTGTCCAGACAAAGTGTTTTTAGAGCAAATTGCTAATGAAAAATAACAAAATGCTGAAATTTCTTCCTTCCTTCCGCAATTTCTTATTTAAGGCACCAAACTCTCAACATTAACTTATTCCCTTCAGAGTCATAGGACAGACTCTGGCTTATTAACTTCCTGCCTAATGGATCTTTCTACACAAATTGGGCTTATAGGTCTTTATTTTTCTCTGGAGAGAAGATAGCTGGATTATGCTTTTTTTGTTGTTCTCTATCTATTATTTACATAGCAAAAACATTCTTTTAATTTTTTTTTCTTGCTGAAAATGTGCAGTTATTCCTGGCACCAATGAAAAGGGGTTTGTTAGTGTAAGAAATGACCAGTAACCATATTTTTTCTAGATTGATATATTACAGAAATAAATGTTGAATGTACAACAAGTCCAACTCCAATTTTGACTGATATAACTGATACAGAATTTGAACCACTGCATTACAAAATAGAAAATATTTTTATGGGTGTTCCCCAGGTTTGGAGATATGCATACATATTTTCTATTATCAACAAGAACAATTTTCCATGATTCTCCTTTCAACATTAACCTTAGCTTTATAACACAGATAATTTGTATAGTTAATATATTCTCATAAAACACATTGCAGTTTAGCTAAAAGGAGATTAAATGTTACTGTGCTTAAGTATTAAAGGATGGGGTTATTTTTACTGACACAGAAAATCCATAACATCAGGAATCAGATTTTTTTTAGATATTACTGTTCTAAATACAAGTTCCATTAGATCCATGGAATTTTCTCTGCTGACATTTAGCTGTTAGCAAGAGTGACCTCAGTGTCTGACTAATATGAATGTCATGATTAATGAAGGCATTCAGTCATGTGCCCAAGGAGATGACGTGTTTCAGGTGAGGCTGTGTCACGAGAAATGACTAGACACAGAAATCTGATAATCTGATGGTTAACCAGACACAGAACCTACTAGTCTAGAGAGAGCTATTTAAAGGTAGCAACTTTCTCTAAAGGTAGTCCAAACTTCAGCATGTGAAAGAGGTAAGAATGCAGTAAGCAACTTCAATGTGAACAAAGTACGGTACCAAGATTTGATTCAATATGGATTACACAAAAGAGACAGACTCTGGGAAAAAGCCTGGTCCCACTGATATTTAATAAAAAGTTCCATTGGACTTCAAAAGATCCAAAGATTTCCCTCTATTACTTCAAAAAAAAAGGAGTTTGTTCCTCCTATATAATGTCATTACATTTAATATCAATAGTTTACCTGACTAGATAGATGCAGAAACATTAGAGAGAAGGGCAATCACCAACATGAAGTTCAACAAAGGCAAGTGCTATATTCTGCTCCTGGGAAGGGGCAATCCTGGCTACTCACACAGACTCGGGGATCAGATGCTGGAGGCCAGCAAACTGAGAGAGATTTGGGGGTTCTGTGATTGGGGGTCTTGGTTGACAGCAAGTTAAACATGACTCAGCAGTGTGCCCAGGCAGCCAGGAGAGCCAACCATATCCTGGGGTGCATCGAGCACGGCATTGCCAGCCTGTCCAGAGAAGTGATTGTCCTGCTCTACACTGCGCTGGTGCAGCCTCGCCTTGAGCACTGGGTGTAGTTTTGGGCACCACGGGACAAGAGGGACATAAAACTATTGTAGAGTTTCCAAAGGAGGGCAATGAGGATGGTGAAGGGTCTGGAGGAGAAGTCTTACAAGAAGAGGCTGAAGTCCCTTGGTTTGTTCAGCCTGGAGAAGAGGAGGCTGAGGAAGACTTCTTCATGGTCTGTGGCTTCTTGACAAGGGTGAGCAAAGAGGCAGTTGCTGATCTCCTCTCTTTGATGACCAGTGATAGAATCTGAGGGAACGGTATGAAGCTGAGACAGGGGAGGTTTAGTTTGATTGTTAGGAAGAGGTTCTTCACTGAAAAGGTGGTTGGACAATAGAACAGGCTCCCCAGGGAAGTGGTCACAGCACCCAGTTTGTCTGAGCTCAAGCAGCATCTGGACAATGTACTCAGTCACATGCTCTGAATTGTCTGGTTCTGTGTGGAGCCAGGAGTTTGACTTGGTGATCCCCATGGGTCCCTTCCAACTCAGGAGATTCTGTGATTCTCTTTCACGTATTTTTCACAGTCATATTATCTTCTCTGAAGTTATGTGCAAATAAATATTTATCCAAATGCTTAGATTCAAGAATATACATGTTGAGCATGGTCTTTTTTAAGTATAGTTTAAATATTCTGAGCAAAGTTTACAAAAGCACTCAAGGAATTATTACCATATTTGTTGGTCCAGAACACAGCACCGAATACATGTGTATTTTTGTTAAGGATATATGAAGTCAAAGGTTTGTCTAGTATTACTGACCACCTAGTGAAAATGGACCAGGTTCTGTAGCTGGTAGGGAAACTTATCCTATGAAGCAAGGTGAAGTGTAAATATGGAAGACATTTAAAGACAGATCATCTCTAATAACTGATCACCACTTGTATGTAGATACACCTTTTCTGGGTGATTGTGATCCCCTCTGGCACTTGTACATATTAGTTGAAAACAGTTCTTGACTGCCTTGGCCATACAAGATGACATTAACATTTCTGTGTTGCATAGAAAGTGCCTTATAGAATATGCTGTTTCATTTTTTCTAATATTTTCCAATATTTTAAAGAAATTAAATCTTAAGAACACAATAGAACGGCTTTTTTATTGCTCCTCAAAACTTGAAATTAATATATGTCTTTATTATTTTAAAAGGCCAGTGCTTTTTTTTACTATTTCTTAGAAAGTTTCCAAGAAAGAATTTTTCAGAGAAAAAGATACTAAATGATCTAGCAAATCAGGTTTTTCCTGAAGGGTAAAAAGTCATGCATCAAAGAAAGAATGTAATAATGCTACATAAATAGGTCCTGAGAACATACTGATAAATTGAAGATCACTAATACAGTTTTCAAAAAGAATATTGCACATTACCAGTATCATGTTACATATTGTTTCACTTATTAACCACATGACCTAGAGACAAAAAATTTTCATCCCTTGATATTTTCCATTTCTATTTTTTTCCCACATTTACAGGTCTGTGAGCAGGAGAGTTCTATCAGTTTCATGAAGGCACAGGTAAAGGAATGACTACATTTAAGCAAAATCTATCACAGTAAAAATATGTACAGGTAATAAATTAAATCTTGTTATTAAAATATTGTATAATCTTTGGCTCCTGACATTGTCAATAGTGCAGTTATTTTGTTAAGGCCTAAAAAGGAAGTTAAAAACAGTCCAGATGCAAGTCCCTCAACAACTGAAATATTTTGGTAAGAGGTTTATTATAGCATTCTCAGATATGTTCTCTGAAACAATTTTTTTAATATTGATCACCAGTTGCTGAAGAGTAAACCTACAGTTCAGATGAGGTCAATGGTTCTTGATTGGCTTCATAAGGAGACTAGAGCAAATTCCCTGTAAGTGGTAGAGGAGTCCATATCTATGGCATTTCTAAAATTCACAAACCTTTAGGATCTGAAAAGTTCTAAACTACTATACCAGGTATTTACAGAGCACGTGCTATGGTGAAAAGTTCCCTGAATTTTAAATACTAAAAGTATTTGGGACTATCCTTGCTTGTTGAAAGGGAAATAGAATAACTTGAGATCTGTACCACTGAATTAGGCAGAATTCTTCCAGAGTGAAGCTAGCTGAACCAGGTCAGAACAAATTATACTCAGTCAAATAAAACATGCACAAGTCTTTCTAGTGACAATCCCAAATCATCAGAAGCAAAGTATACTGAAAGGAGTTTCTGTTCTTTCGCTTCTATTCACTATTACGTGATTCTCATTTTCTGCTGCAGATTATCTGATAAGGCTCATTGAATTATTTTTAATTGAAAAGACATAAAGTTCAAAGTAATTACAAAAATGAAAAGCCTATTTTTTCACATAAACACACAAACAAAAAAAAAAAAAAGCAGCATCATTGGATTTATTCCAGCATCAGCTTCTCAGCTGGATACAACTATTTTATGCAGCCTATATTAGTGTGAAATGTAATATATTTTCCCAGGGTTACTTGAAGTTGTCTAAAATGACTTCACATAGATCTCTTTCCCACCATAGGGAATGAAGGTTTACTCAGTTTCTTACTGGAACCGACTGAATGAGTATCATTGGTGCATTCCTAAACTGCTAAAAGTACTTTCAGTCCTCCATGTAAATTTCTATCTATCTAGGTGATTGAAATTTTTCTGATTTCTGTTTTTCAAACAGTGTTCAAACCTGGCAATATCTTTACAAAAGCTAGATGGAGAAATCTCCCTAATGGCATATGTCAATTGATTGCAATTTTCTTTCTTTATTGAATTTCAAAATTTTTTGAAATGTCCCACAACAACAACAAAAAAAAATGTCTTTTGGGAGATCTCTGGCTGTGATTCCTGTTTAAAATTAAAAGCCATTTTCCCCACGTGGGTTGTTTCTTATTTGCTAGAAAATGGTGTCATTAATATGAAAAAGTGTGGAAAAGATTTCTGCTCTTCTCCCAATTCACAACAGTTGAAAAAACAAAACAAACAAAACAAGCAAACAAACAAAACTCCACACTCTGATTTTCTTTTTTTTCTCCTTTGTCCCATAAGGAAAATATCATTATGAACACCTGGTGAACTCTCACTAATGAGATTCTTTGCCTGCTAAGGCAGTTCCTGCCATTACTAACTCTGAAATATGTAATTCCCCTAAAACATAAGGTACTTTCATGTTCAACTCCCAATGATGATGCACATAAAAAATGTTAAGTGACAAACGTGATATTATCTGATGAGGAAGTGTATTTTATTAAAGCTGTGAATATATATATATATATATTTATATACCTGAAGCAGATTTTCTTAAGAAATGAAAAGAAATAATAAAGGACTAAGAGATATAGAAGGTATATTCATTAAAAATCTTGACATCTTAATATTAATTTCATAAATGAAAGAGAAAATCTTTCTAAAATAGGACTATAGATGAAGGGTATCTAAAACTAAATTGTAACATTGTCCTTTTATCAGGAAAATTAGGTTTTATTTGGAAGAAATTTCTAAATTAAGTTACTTACGGTAATGCCATTAAAATCAGCAACTGAAAGAGCAGACTGTATTGGAATACACCAGAAAAAACTTGAACCATTCGATTTAAAATATTGGACCTCAAAATACAGGAATAGTACTGATGGAATAAGAAAGAATGATACAGCCAACGACCATTAAACCATTTGTAAGAATCACGCAATCACTAGTTTGGAAAAGGCCAATAAAATCAAGTCTAACCGTACACATCCTCTCCTAAACCATATCCCTGAGCACCTCATCTACACGTCTTTTAAATACATCCAGGGATGGTGATTCAACCACCTACCTGGGCAGCTGGTTCCACACCCCAACAACTATTTAGGTGAAGAATCTCTTCCTAACATCTAAGCTGAACTTGCCCTGACACAACTGGAGGCCATTTCCCCTTGTCCTATCACCTGCCACTTGGCAGAAGAGACTATCACCCACTTCTACACAACTTCCTTTCAGATATAACAATGTGTTCTTGCTTCTGTACATAATGGCACTGCCAATAAAGTTCTTCCTGATTTATCTAGCCCATTCATTGATGGCACAAAAATATAAGGTAATGGGCATAAAATAGGAATATGTTATGAAGTTTGAATTTTGCACTGCTTTGTTCTGCAAAATTAGCTTTTCAAGAGCATAGAGGTCTAGCTTCTTATAATGTCCAAACTGTTTTCAAACTACCAAAAATAATTCTCATTAAGATGTCATTCTATATGATGTTTAGTACAAAGGACAGGGCACAGTTCACATACTAGCCTATATATTTGGCCAAAGAGCATGCATGATCCATCACATTTTTATAAGTGACTAATAATGTGTAAATTTGCCACTCAAAGTCAATGGGAGTTATCAACCTAATTCCACAAGGAGTGTTTGGGAATAACAATCTCACAGAACTATTCAGGGACCTCAGGAGGTCTTTACTCCAACCCCTCTGCTCCAGGCAGGGTCAGTTATGAGAGCAGACCATGTTACTTCAGGCACTTAAGCCTTGAAAACATACCAGGTGAAGACTGCACAGCTTCTCCTGGTAACTTGCTCCACTGCTTGGTTGTCCTTACGGTGATTTTCCTTTTCCTTTCACCTAGTCTGAATTCAGCCTGTTTTAATTTAAGACTATTGTCTCTAGTTATCCCAATACACTTCAATATAGACATCCTGGGCTTTTATCAGATATTTCCTCTTAGATATACAGCCTCTGGGCACACTTCCTTCTCAGTTCTCCTGAAGTGGTCTCTTCTCAGGGATACACGAGGCCAGCCTCTCTTCACAGGACAAGTACTCCAGACCCTGTCCATCTTGGTGGCCTCACTCAATTCTTTCTTACATTGGAAGGAGATAAAACTGAATGGCATTTTCCAGATGCAGTCTAACAGGCATTTGGACTGCACCTCATCTATTTTAAAAGTGCTGAATAAAGAGTGCACTCCACTGCTTCATCCAGGTCATGAATAAAGGCATTAAACAGGACAGATCCCAGGACAGAACCCGCTTGTATCCAACATCTAGAGAGAATAAGAACCTTTAGCCAAAACCATCTGAACCTGACATCTTAACCACCTAATACATCCCTGATCTAGACTATAACATAATAACTTTGATACAAGGATGCTGTAGGACTGCTTGTCAACACCCACCTCTTTTCTCTTCATCCACAGATCAACAGATCCACAGGTTATTTAATCACAGAAGGCAAGCAGCTTTACTCTTAATCAAATCACGTTGGCTAACCAACCAATCAGCCACTTATCTGTTCTTTTTGGTGTTGATATATGGTTTTGTGGGAGGTATACTTTGAGATTTTTTCCAGAGTAGAAGTGAAGCTGAGTATTGAGTAGTTCCCCATTTTAATGCCCCTTTTGAAGATTCCTTTTTCACTAGTTTATTAGATATACCACCTTAAACAAAGACTCAGAAAGAATCACCTTACCTTCTTCTACCTTAGGCTATCACTAAATGATCTACCTTGCTCAGCAATGGCCCCATATATTTTTTTACACTTTTACTATGATGCGTGGTAGAAATTCCTGTTGCCCTTGATAACCCTTGCCAGTTTCAAATGCAGGGCTTCATCTTTCCTCCTAGCACCTTCCCTGTATGCCCAGAGAGGTGATTTTTTTTCAATTATTTTTGTAGTCTCTCCTTACTTCCATTTTTTAGCTTCCTGTTTGCCCAAGCTAATGTCCTGATGTGTATAATAATTGTTCTGAGTATTGGAATGGACTATTATTTTACTAAAACAAGTTTGTCCTTAAATATGCTAATATAGTAGAGAAAGGAAATACACCTATGAGGAGAAATAGAAATCAGAAATTTAAATGATTCCTTTACAAATTATTAAACTGAACTTGCTTGAAATGGTAAACTTTCCCATTGGAAATCACCAACTCCTTTAGCTATTCTCTCTCATTACAAGGAAATAAATCCACCTACCTGATAAAAAAGCAATTAAATTTCAGAAGTGGTGTAAAGCTGGATCTATGACAAGGACTGTGTGAGTGAAAACATTCACTCAAAATATGATACATAAAAGATAAGTCAGATAATTCTAGATGTGAGATTTTTATTATTTACACATGGAATATGATGAATTACATGTTGTATGACAGAAGCAAGAATAGTTCAAATAAATTATAATTGATCAAAAGAAATGTGTTTCTTCAAATGCAATTGAATTATCTTTTTTTTTTGTATCATGTCAAATATTTTTAATCCAAAAATGAAGAGCTGCACACAATTAGACCTAATCTGAAATGCTCTATTCCCAAAGTAATTAATCAAGATTAGCAAAAACAACTAAATGTCCAAAATACGTGCGCAATTATGAAAATCTGTCCTTGTACATGAAAACCTGCTGCCCAGTCCATTGAAGAAGGACTTTCTAGATGGTGTGGTAAATAATATCTGCTAAAAAAAATAGTCTAATTATTTTCAAAATGAAGAACAATAACTACAAACCCATACTGGCATTAACTGACATTACTAAGATTCTTCATGTTAACATCAAATTAAATGTTGAGGCATAACATTCAGTGAATTATCATAATGATATGAATAAATAAAAAAGAAACAATTAATCCAGTAATGCATGAACATCTTTTGGAGCATTTTTATTTACTTTGTCTCCAGACATTTAGTTTAAGTTTTGTCAAAAATATAAAAAATAATTCATTACTTGCCAGGTCACCCTCAATCAAAAAGTTAGATGGTGACAGTATTTTGTGCTATGCTTCTGTAATGAGGAAGAATGTGGAGATTTGGTGCCTTTGGTACCTTAGGTACCATCTATCTCTGAAAAAAAATTATTTTCTGGTGCCCAGTTCCATGGAACCCCATTCCTTCCGCCTCTCTCCAGTCAATCATATGGAGTTCCACAAACTAGTTCCTAACTTCTTGAATAAAGCCAAAGAACAGCTTTTATAAATATATTCTGACACTTTCAATCTAAGCATTTTCTTGCAGGAATATTGTCCTTTCTGCTGAAGGGAAAATGGAGCCTTACAAATGTTAAAGGTTCTTCATGCTGCAGTTTAATTTGGTTTCAATGTTCTTGTTTCTGATAGAAGAGAGAGGAGAGAACATTTCTTGCAATTTAATGAGGGAGAATGTTTTCTTTTCTTCCAAAACTTTTGGTCAAAAATAGCCTTTAACTCCTTTTAAACTATTTACTTTTCCATTTTTCTTAGAAAGGCTTTTACAGTATAGCAGAAATCTACACATTCAGATGTCCATTACCTTTTCAAGTCTGCTTACAAGTCAGATCATTGCACAGAAACCTCACAGTCTGAATTTTGTGATCTTTTCCAAACAACACACTGGAATTCTCACACAGCTTCATTAGATAATGCACATGCTGAGATGCTGATCCACCTACTATCTGCAGGAGCTGCTCTTCAGTGACTGAATTTGTTACTGATAGAATAAAGACATTTGGGACAAAGACCTTCCTTTCTCAACTCAAACGTTCTTCACTCTGCTGCCATGGGAAGACCATTATGAAGTTATTGTGATTGTGAATCTCATAATCACAATAGTACCTACAGAAAGGAGAGCAGTAACTGACAGCATCGTACTTATGATTGACACTGGTGCCATGATCAGTATATAAAGGGGATTGTCCTTATGCTGCTCTGTGGTTTTCTTAAAAGCATATGTTTTCTTGAGCAACCAATACCTTGTTGAAAGGATTTTCAAGATTTAGCCAACTAAATCAACTCAAATGAATGCTATAGTATTAAGATATCACTAAGGCTGTGATAATAATCAAGTTAAGGAAGTTAAGAATGGTTAAAAAGTAGAGTCATCTTAGCTTATACAAATTCACACCAGCTTAAAGCCTATGTTAATACTAAGGCCACTGTGGCAGCAGATGGATCAAATTTTCAGCTGGTTTAAATCAGTAAATTCTCTGGATTCCAATAGAGCTCTTCTGATTAAAAGCATCTGAGAATCTGGACCAATTATTTCCAGATAAAATATTCATGAAATAACAGGCAAAATTGCAAATAATTAATTTTATTAATATGTCCTGACCATCTATATAGATGGCAGAGTAGGAGAAAACATTTCTGTGAAACATTACTTGATAATTAATTGACAAAAAATAAATCAGTTGCCGTTGTTATTCATCCCATGTAAAAAGAACACAAAATACTGTAATAAAGTGATGACAGTAACTGTAGGATTGCTTATTGGATAATTACAAGCTATAAAAATGGAATGCATGTGAAGAACTTGCTCAAGATAGAGCTTTATTGCTCAATTATATTACAATTACATGCCTATTAATCAAGCTAATATGAAACTGAGATCAGTTTGACTACAAACATCCAAAGTATTTAAGAAGAGAACGTGGGACATACTGCAAATTATAAAACTGCATGGCTGGATTTGAACTCATGACTGAAAGACTTTGCCTGTTTGTATATGCAACTGCAGAGGAAAAAGCAAAATAGAAATACACAAGATACATCAGCTATTTCTGGGTTCCAAGAACAACACAGTACATTACTCACAACATCAGACCGAGTGTCAACAGAGGAAATAAGCTGGAAATTTGAAATTAATTAAACTTGCTATGTTTCCACTGCATCCTGAATATATCCCAAGTAAGTATAAACAAATTTAAATATCTCAAATAAACATTTGGACCATTAATTTTGTCATAAATATAATCAAATTAGAAAACAGTTGCTTAGACTCAGTCAACTTTCCCAGGTACAAGAAACACAAGCAAAAAAGTCTTAATTGTGCAAGCCCACATATGTTAGACATTACCACATCACAGAATTGCTCAACATAGCAATTAAAGATACTCCTAGAGAAGACCACTCCTAAACTAAAGTGTAGAGTTTAGTTTTCATAAAAATCTCTGCTTCAGCACCCAGGTAATTTATTTTTAAGGTTTCATTAGCTTCCATATACATCAGTAACCTTGGTAGCCTGGAAGACACAGAGCATTAAGCTCTGAAGTTTCAGCTAAATATTCAGACAAAACATTAAAAGTCCCCTGTCTTCTGCTAATACAGTAACAGGGGTGGATGAGCTCCAGCATCATCAGAATCGAACTTTTTCCTAACTTCTTCATAGCTGAGAGTAATTAAAAGTTATTGCTGTGTACACCACCAGGTTCAGCTCTTCTTCTTCTCCCTTCACTGCTCTGGCTCCAGGTCCACTACCATCTTCTCATCCTCTCCCATAGACCCAGCAGCACTGGTTAGGTTGTAATTGTTAGTTTGTGCTACATGCTAACAAGATTCTCATTTTCTTGGGAACCACAGCTCTAGGAAGAACATAAAAATTCGGTGAGGGATGGAACAAAAAGATTTGCATCACTTCCTTCCACTCCTGGGCCTACATTTATAGCATCCTTTTATCAAACACTCTCTGTAAATTGCCATGAAAAGGAAACCAGAAGTGTCTTTCCTAGTCAAACTACCTGGTAATTTCTTCCCTCCCCTGAACAGTCTCCAAAAGTCTGCACTGACACAGTGAGATACTAATACAAGTCGCAGTCTCATACCTCACAGACAGCTTTTAAACATGGGGGAGTGATTTCGTTTAAATTGTTTGTTGCCTGCATTTCCTCTGTTTGGATTACAGATTTGCTGTGGTTTCTCCTTAAATCTCAGAAAGCATATTTGAAAATATCTTTGTAGGGAGGAAAACATTGCTCTGACAGATCTCTCTTTCTCATTCAGTTCTGCTATAAACACAGGATTCAACTAGCTAATTCTGACCATGGAAATGGTGAAAGATGACTTACTCTTATGCTTAGACTCTTACTTTTGACTCTACCTGTCTAAATGCTAAATACTTGAGCTGTGGTTGTCTGGTGGCCACTACACAAATCTTTGTGCTTTATGGTAACCCACATACCTGAGAAAAACTTACCTGATTTCACCAGAATTACATTTTATCTTCATTGCTGCAAATAGCATTGCAAACCAGGGTAGGATTAGAAAGGTTCTTATATGCTGAATGTGCTGTCGCTTTGTCATTACATAATACTAATTCTCTTAAAATCACTTTCAGTTAAATGGAGAAAAAGTATGGATTGATGTTTTCTGTCCTTTCTCAAACTTCACAGCAGCTCAGCGTTTTGGCTGCAGTTAAAACCAGAGAAAATAACTGCATATTAATTATACCAGACATAAAAAAAACATGGCACTTCAGGCAGAATACAAGCATAAAATAAGGAATGTGAGGCTGAAGATGGGAGTCATAAATCCCTAACAAGCTCTTACATACCCAGAAGTCCATAGGACCTGTGTTTTCCCCAGAAAATTTTGAAAGGTTAAGCTTCTCTGCAGAGAATTGGGTCCCTAAGACCCAATCTGGTAAGCATTATCTAACCACAGAATCACAGAATGTCAGGAGTTGGAAGGGACCTTGAAAGATCATCTAGTTCAACCCCCCCTTCTCAAGCAGGATCACCCAGATTAGATCATACAGGAATGTGTCCAGATTGGTCTTGAATGTCTCTGGAGAAGAAGACATCCACAACCTCTCTGGGCAGCCTGTTCCAGTGCTGTGTCACCCTCACAGTGAAAAAGATCCTCCTTATATTAAGATGGAACTTTCTGTGTACTTGCAGAGTTTTCTTCTGGTCACTCTTCCTTCATGATGAAAATTTTCCCTCCTTCTGTGCAAATGCCTTAGTTTCAGCAAGAAACACCTTTGTTTGTTTCATGGCTTCTTAATGCAGTGTATATGGCTAATCATTCTACAAAGAGGACTTTGGAGCATTGCTACAAATGTGTTCATGCATTTTTGTTCCTTTTTTAAAAAATATGTTAAATCTGTTAAAATAAAACAATCTCTGAAAACCATAGGGTTGGTTTTTTGTTTTTTTTTGTTTTTTTTTTTTTAAATGTGTGTGTGTATTCTCTCAGCTACTCAGAGATAAATGTGTCAGAGCTGGAGTCTCTGACTCCTCCAGTAAGGAAAAGCATTTCTCTGCCACATACTTTATATAGCCAGCAGCTCCCAAGCCACAACTCTTTGCTTTCAAAGACCAGATATGATTTTCCAGGGAGACTGTGTTGTATTTTCTCAGCTGTTTTGATTATTTCACACTTTTTTTTTTATGGCTAATTCTGCCCAACTGAGGAAGCGGGGAGTCTGGCTTGTAGCCTTCCTTGGTGTGTTCCAGCAAAGCAAATTGCTATGACCACTGCTGGAAAAAGAGGCCTTAGGTGGTCACGAAACTGTGATGACAGAGAAGCAAACATAAGATTCATGTCTTTTTAGTTTGGACTGGAAGTGACATTAGGGAGCAGTTCCCAGGGCTTATGAAGAAATCTGGTCATGTGGAAAGGTTGTGTTTATGTTTAATGTGGTCAAAATCTTTAGAACAGCTAATTTTATACTTCCAAAGTTGACTACATAGGAATTAAATCTGTTATTCTTTTAGCATGACTTGTACTCCAAAAATATCTATTGTAATATGCTTCTCTTTTTCATGACATGTGATATCATAATACAGTTGTTATCACTATACTATGATTCTAAGTCTTATAGGACTCTGATATCAATATATATTTGCATTTTCAATGTTAATATAGTCCCATTTGTTGTAATGGAAATGTTCTATTAACTTGGCCTGTTTTCTAACTCTTGTCATTCTCTGTCACCAATTGATATTTCCTCATTTGTGAGCAATTCACACAAAATATTCCTCTGGTCCTTTTTTTAGGTATCCAAATGATTAATTATAAAGCTCAGTCACTCTGTGGGAAGTTGAAAAGATACTCTCCAGGTCATCTGGTCCAAATGACAACCTTCTGTTTTCTTCCCTTTTAAGCTGTTTGTAAATGTCTTGCACATGTTTGTCATAGAGTCAAAAGCACTGTTTACAGGAGAAAATAGAAGTTGGAGTTGGTTTGCACCTGTTGTTATTCTTGTCCAGTAAGAAAAACTATGTGTGAAATACATCACTATGTTTGCCTATTTGCAGAAAATGAGTCCAACTACATGGCTTGAAAAATGCTTGGGGTTTGGGTTTTTTTTTTCTTCTGAACAAGACTCTTAACATCATCCTAAAGTCTTTATGGAAGTAAAACCTCAAGAATTCAAAATGTTTATGAAGAACCAGAATAACAGAAAGAGAATCCATCAATATTGAGGGAAAA
>VXBZ01007436.1:14702-61980 GCA_013399135.1 Heliornis fulica | reverse complement strand
AGTAAAAAAAAAAAAAGAAAAAAGAAAAAAAAAAGAAAAAAGACATCAGGCTACAGCAAGTACCAGAGGCTGCAGGCTGGCTAATGTAGATCCCATACATACATAGTAGCAAATTATACCAAGAGGAAACTGGATGGACTAATTAGATGAAGGTCATACTTGATAAATGTTCCTGATGGCACTGGAATAATATAGCAGAAATGAAGCAGTACACAACATGGATCTTGATTTTAGAACAGCTTCCTATATTGTACAAACAGTACAGACAAATCAGATTCCACAACATTGCTGCTGAGGTAACAGTGTGCGACTGCCAACAACAGACTGCTAATTCATTTATTTTTTTAATTATTCTATTTGAAAAAAATTAATAATCCAGAAAGGTACATCACTTCTGTATTAGTTGAAATTCAGAAGACTAAGAAATAAGTCATCTGAATGACTCTCTGGAGATGGGCGCAGGGCTTACTTTCTTGGGGCAAAACTCAACACCTGGTGACATGAGTTTTTCCCATTGTTTCAGACTTGCAAATCTGGATTACAGATACTTATAGAAAAATGTTCCTTCTGAATTGAATGCTTTTCAGGCAAAAAATTGCAAAAAATTAAATATAAAATTTTTTTATAAGATCAACATGGTGTAGATTTGAGTACCCTGGCCCATCTTTAGACACATGGTTTAATCTGGTAAGTTTTTATTTTAGCAAATCCATTCATCTGTTTGCTTATCTAAAACTGTGCCATGATCTCTGTACTGCCCTTGGCACTTGCGTTTTACTAAAATGAACGTATTTCATAGCACTGGGGTCATATGCACAAACAATCTAAGAAGCCTCCTACAGGAGTGACCGAACAAAATAATTTCATAACCATTACTCTGCTGAAAGCCAGCCATCAAGAACAACTGTATATGACAGAACACTTGATCCCACACCCTGATGAGAAAATTCAGTGACCTCTTTTAAAATCTCTTTTAACTTGCATGTAACCATAACCTTTGATCATAAGGCCCACTCATGTTCCTTGGGATCTCTTTCAAGGCTCCTCGATGAAACACCTGTAACCAATCAGACAGTGCAGTGCAGAATGCAGGACTGCAAATTTAAAGAAAAGATACATGAACACCATGAGAAAGAACTGTCTGAATGTTTCATATTGCCGTGGTTTGATACCAACAAGCAGCAAAGCACCACACAATGTCCTTCTCACTCCCCGGCCTCAGAAAGATGGGGAAGAAAAGGGGAAACATAAAAGTGAGGAAACTCATGCATTGAGAGTTGAAATTATTAATTGGAATAAAATCTAATAATAATGATAATAATAATAAATGTAATGAAAATAAAAATAACAAAGAGAGAAATAAAACCTGAGAAAATGAAGTGATGCAATGAAAACAACAGCTCACCACCAACAAACCAATGCCCAGCCAGACTGATCAATGACCCCTAGTTTTACTGCTGAGCATGGTGTCATGTGGTATGTAACAGCACTTTGTCCAGTCTGGGGCAGGCATCCCCTCCTAACTCCTTGTGCACGCCCAGCCTACTCACTGGTGGGGTGCTATGAGAAGCGGAAAAGGCCTTGACTCTGTCAGCACTGCTCAGCAGTAACTAAAGCATCCCTGTGTTAGCAACACTGCTTTCAGTACAAATACAAAACATAGTCCCAAACCAGCTGCTATCATGAAAAATAACCCTATCCCAGCCAAAACCAGGTTACACATATGTGTGGCTCTTTCTTTGCCTCTTTCCCATTGCTCTTTTAGAAGCTATGTTGCCTACTGGAAATGCAGTAAGCAAAGGCTTGGGACTAATGTGTGCTTTTCATTTCCACCAGCTAATTGATTCATCCAGAAATGAGACACCAGAGCTCAAGGCCTTTCTCCATCTGTGAGTCAGCTATACTCTCATCTCCCAACAGGCAGTGGATCAACAGATACTTGGTCATGACCAACACTGGATGAAAATCTGCCCAAGTCAGACCACAGCACATTAGAAAATCTGAGGTCCTTAGGGAGAGAGTGATTCCTAATTCTGTAACAGGACGAACAAGAAGCTGTTCCTAGCACCTTCCTTTGGAGAAGGAATTTACCAGCTATACTTCCATTAGACAGCATAGCTTCCTCTGCAGAAGATGCTATAAACAATGCTTGTCTTTTGCATTAAGGAATAGTTGTGCAAAATGTAGTTGCATTCACACCTAGAATCTAAGAATTTGCTTTGTTTTGTTTCTGGAGGATTCTTTGGCTGCATTTATTTCTGTCAAGATTTGTGTCAGTTTCAAGGACTAGGAGAATGCTCAGGCACTGCAATCTGGCCTGGTACAACCAAGACATCATGCTTCCAAAAGGTGTTTCAGCCTTGTAGGTTTGAGCCAAAGGAAGCTTAGAATCCAAATCTCAAAATTTCCAATATAAAAGAACACCCTTCCCTCTTCCCCAGGATGGTGGATAAACTGGTCACAACCATGATAGTGGCATGTCCATTATTCGGAAGTCAATGTTATCAGTGCCTTCTAGGAGATTCTGAGAACACACATCAGAAAAGGCCCACTGAGGCTGAGCTCTGTTGATACCTATTTTCTATCTTCTAAACAGCCCTTGACTGACAAAGTGGCAGTGCACAAAACTGTAAATGCCAAAAAGTATTAGAGGATGTAGGCATGGAGGGTACATCTTAGTGCTTTGTTAAAAGTTGGTATTTGAAGCAGCCTAAAGCAGTCCTAAGGCATTGGTTCTCTTTTAGTCTTGCTTCAAAATACAGTGAAAATAACAGGCAAAGAAATGCATACTTGGGACTGAAAAGACATTCAAACGAGAGGTAAAACTGTTTCCTTGGTCAGTTTTTCTCATAGTCCTAGATCTCCCATGTTTCTTTAATTTCTTCTTTCATGGCACACATTAGCAGAACTATGTGGTGGTTTTGTTCTGATCATTATTACTCCAATGCCAAAATCTATGAAGTGAGCTAAATAATTTAGTAATCTTGCCCTTTAAAGTAAGAGATGTTAAAAGGTCCAATGCAGCCAGGAGTTTCTTCAATTATTTAATTCACCCACCTGAAAACATAATTCAACCAAGTAATAAGGCCTCTTTTCAAGCACTTGTCTAAATTATATCTTTTTATTTAAAATGTTTCACCATCAAGCAGTATTAAAAGCAATATGGATCTTATTAAAACAACTTTTATCCTGCCAATCTTCCTCTTCTGCTAACACTCTTTAATTATTTATTGAAAGGTTTCCCTCATCAGGTAAAATAAATAATCCCAAAGTTACCTACATTTCCTTCTTTCCCACATTTTCATTGCCCATGCAAAACAATGCAATTGCTGCAAGCATTATAAATTGAAGAATCAATTCCCAGCAGAGACTGCAGTCCAGCCCTAAAGTGGAGAGAGTGTTCTACCCCCTAAAGCTCTCAAACCTCAGGCAAATATTTTCAGTACAGGTGAACTTCTGGCTGGTGCACAACTGTCCATTTTCATGCTGTGTTCTTCATACTCCCACTCCCCTTCATCTAACAGTGGCTGGCACCATAGACATGTCTTTATTGTGACTTAGTTGTTTCACGGATGTTTTTGACAAGCACTGCTAACTTAAATATTCTCTACAGGATTTATAAATAAAGCAATAAATTAAATGCCTGAGGTAAACTTTTTCTTCTCCCTAGAGCTTATTATGTACTCCTTTGGTACAGATAGGATTAATACTTCTATCATCTTTGTAACATGGCGATTTGAGTGTTATAGGAAGGATTGATTTATCTAGATGAAATATCTACAGACTTATACCATACTGTTGCCAGAAGTTGGTGCAGTTAATTCATGCACTTTAGCCATTTATTTGCCAGAGACGAGTACAAGCCTGTAGTTTGGGAATCTCTAGGTAGAGTCTACAGAGTTGGATTCCCTGAGGAAGGTGTGCTCCAGGCCCTGAGGGAGGGTGGCAGCTCACCTCCCACCTACTCCTGCCATTTGAGCACTTTGAGGGTCATAGAGGTCAGGTCTGTCCACCGTTGTGCCTCTCCCGCTGAAACTTGGCCACCCTGAAAAGAAAACTGCAAGAGTCACAGAGACAGAAGATCAAAGGAAGGAGAGCGTGACACAACAGTCTGATGAAGAACACAGCTGGCTAATGGGTAGAGAGCATGGGTACTGCTCCCTGCTACAAAAACCTTTCCAATCAGGGGGGCGTTCAGCTGTACTTCAAAAGCAGTCCTGGAACTAGAACCCAAAGCCAAAATTTGGTAGATTTTTCCAACCCCTAAGCTACAAAATTCTTCTTCCTCTTTACTGTTGTGTGGTCTTCTCAAGAAGTGAGAGAAGTGCCTCTGTCATCTGCAAGTTAAAAGATAGAAGCAGTCCTGGCCTCTGGTGTTCTTTGATTATTCATCTAATAAGAACTTAGCATATGTTAGGCTCCTCTAAAGGAAGTTCAAACACACAACTCCCAAGACTGCTGAGGAATGCTTTGTTTGTTTCTTTTCCAAAAATCTGTAATGTTGTACTCAATGCCTGGATATGTCAGTGTAGAAATTGAGTTTGTCACAGAATCACAGAACAGTAGGAGTTGGAAGGGACCTCCAAAGATCATCTAATCCAACCCCCTGCCCGAGCAGGATCACCTAGATTATGGTAAGTAGCACCATCAGAAACAATGAACATCTGAAAAATCAGTAAGTTTAGATTGCCCTTCTACAACTTGCTAATATAGATAATCCAAATGGTAACTGTTTACTTCAGATGGCCAATCTGACATTTTAAAAAGTGAACGTTTTCATCTGTGCAAAAGGGTAATGAAAGTACCTTCTTCCTAATGCCTGGCTACTTTATCAGAACAGCACTTTACAGCGTTTAAGAATCTAGCAGGCTATTACATATGAGTAATATATCAAGTTTCAATGCAGCTTTTATTCAAAGTTTAATAGAGATAATAGTAACATAAAAGCTACCCTCTGGATCTTATAATTAAAAGGACAAGAGCATGAGAGTCATAAGAAGTGAACATAAAGTTAATTACTTGCTTGTGTGCAGAATAAGAAGTCTATAATCTTAAGTAGTAGCCAATTTATAGGGTTGAATTCCTGAACACTAACGTATTAGGAGAATCATTTCAACTTCTTCTGATAATTTCTTCATACAATTATGATTAGACTCTTAGCTATAGTTTAATTTACTATGGCACTTCCCAACATGTCCCTTTCTCTATTGTTTTCCTTACTAGAGCAAAGATTTCAGGCACTAATATTGTCTGAAAGCTTACAGTAAATCTAAACAATAAAGATGTTTTACAGTCAGTGGTAGAAGAAAACAAAAAGTGATAGTACTGAGATATTTGTTAGCAGAAAGAAAATCCAGGGGAAGAAAAATAATATTCTGAAATTATTAGCTTTACACTGTTTATGGTTAAAATTAAGGTTAAATTAAAAAAAAATATTCATGTTTCTTATGTAAATAATTTTCAGATCAACCTTGGTGTCTATGGAAATTTTCCAAGTTTTCTCTTCATCATTTACTCTCTTGGGCAGTAAAAAAAGTCAAAAGAGGTAATGCTGTACATACAAAACCAGCAGGCTTTCCCAAATTGCTCTTGAGATTTGGGTTAGGATTTATTTATTGTTCTTTCATTTCCTACTGTGCATCATTTACAACTCTATTTCTTTCCTATTCTTGCTGAATCACAAGTCAGATATGGAAAAACTACCTGCAATTTCCTTGAGCATGTGGAAAACTTGTGTAGATCAGATCTAGAGGGATAAAAATATATTAGAAAATGTATTTTAGTAATAAACCAACAGCAGTAAGATAGTAAGATGGGCAAACTAACAAAGTAAATTAAATATTTTAACAGTCATAATGGACAGTTAGACTGAGAGGTGCTAGCATTTTTGCTGACCTCGTTGGAAGGAAGGAAGGAAGGAAGGAAGGAAGGAAGGAAGGAAGGAGGGCAGGAAGGAAGGAAGGAAGGAAGGAAGGAAGGAAGACTGGCACCATATTCTACACTAAAACACTGATTTGGTTTGATGACAGGCACCACAGATAATGTAGTCAGAATCCAAAAACTGAGTACGTTACTTCTATATTGAAGAAAGATGAGCATATTGTACATGACAACAAAGGTTGGTCTGTTAACTGGAAAGGGGGTATGTAAACAGAAATCACAGTTAAAATAGGAATAAATTTGAAATTGAACATATTCTAAATAAACTCTGAAAACATAGACATGAAATGTGAGATGGAAAGAAGGGGTTTTATTACTCTGTGAGAAAAAGAGAAATGTAATAAACTGTCCGTATTTCACAAGGCATTAAACAGGTTATGAAAAGCAGTAGGACTATGAATTTTGTGTTAATAACAGGCAGGAGGTGAGACTTTGACATACATTAACTATGCCCTTAAAAGGAATTCAGATGGAGAAAGGCTGTTTGCCTGTTACATAATCCCAAATAATGACAAAATAGAGACATGTTTGTCTGTGAAAAGTTGTACTAATATTTCAGCTTGATTTCTACAACATAGATATGCTTCCTATGTATTCCAGCAAGACTAGCTAAGCTTCCTTTCTATGTCATACAGTCTAAAACATCATTTCCTGTATTTGACAGTAGTAACAAAACTACAGTAAGCATAGCTAAGTTTGCAGGATGAATCAAATCTAAAAGATGTATTTGTCCATTATGTTTATGTGACCCAAGTAAGAGACTTGAAGAATCATCAAACGAGTATGAATGTTACCTTACACTGCCAGAAAACAAAATTGATTAAACAAAAGCACCATCATGTTGAAGTCCCACAGATCTTCTTAAACTCTGATTCAGTAAATATATTAAATTCTCTTAGTGTTTTAATTTCCCCACCCACTAATTTAAATTTAAAAGAGTGGATATGGGTAAATAAGATATTCCCTGCACTTTTACACTGCTAAATATTGGGGGTTCAAAATGTTATGTATTATTGTGTATATTCATGTAATAGATAGATCTACCCATCCACTTCTAATAGTAATTAGACTGTTCTCTGTGCCTTCTAAAATAAAGTGTTGCCGTGGCATGTAGTTCAAACTCAAATGCTGATACAATTAAATCTGTATAATAAATTGGATTAAAGTCAAATTAAATAAAAGAATTTCCCAGAAGTGACATAATGCCTTGATGGATTTGTGTACAGTAGTAAGTTATTGGGGCATAACTGTAGAATGCACAGTGCCTAAGATGAAGAGAAAATTCACATGATGGTGTGAAATAAAATAAACTTACTGAAATAAAATTGCCATTCCCTGAAATATACTAAAATATAAAAAATATATTACCGTATAAACAGTCTTCTAGAGATGTGTCCACAATTGATGCTGTAACAAAATAATTGCTAATATAACCAAACGCCGTTTCCTCGTTTGACTTCAAAATGTTCTTCATCTTTCATCATCATTTATTTTGGTTATTAATTGATTATAATGGAGTAACAAATAACAAATACTATTTGAAATACTGGTCAAAGCGTTAGAGTATTGTAAGGTGACCACACCCATAGTCTTGCACATAGTCTTACCAAACAGAAAGTGATTATTTGTTCTTCTATTGATGGCATATATTTTTAATAGGTTTATATAACCTGTATAACTTCTGTGTAATAAATATTGATATATTAAAGGCTTAGAGCTTTTTAAAATAACTGTAATTCAGACCACAGATTGGTTTTATATTTTCAGAAGAACCACTGCATTTGATAGTGTCAACTGGATTCACATTAAAAGGTATTTTGATATAGAATTTTGAAAATCACTACTTTAAGATCAGTTCCCACTTGATTTATATCGTGTTTTGGAATAAAGATGGTGTAATATCCACTTTCTGGTATTAGAGAGGAAATATTTGGTTTCAGAATAAAAGAAGGTATTTCATCAGAGAAACGCATACCCAAATAGAGAATTGTACTTTTACTTATATTCTCTTTATAATAATAATAATAAAAATCATCATCATCATCTTTTATCTCTAAAACATGTAAAAAACCAGTTAAAATTCACGTGAATCTAGACAATTGCATGAGTGTATCAAAATATCTTGGAATGATTTTGCAATAGGGTGCTCTTGCAGTCCTGTATCACAAGGTCACTCATGCTAATTCATGATATGATGGACATTGGATTGAGTGCTATAGCCACATAGCTCTGTTATCATCACCTCCATCCAAAATCATTCATTATTCTTCTTAATCATACCATTCCACCAGTTTAGCACTCCAGGATATTACACTTGTGTTGCAATATTTTCATTGGTCCTGTTCTTCATGAGGTGCAGTTCCACTGCTATTGCCTACAGCACATTTGTAAATACATATTCTTCACTTTTTCTGGCAGTCAATTTGCACTTCAGTAGGGTTCATTTGTCAGCAGCAGCAGTGGAAAGAGGTGTGAATCCGTGTAGCAATGGACAAGTTCAGCCACTCTCTGCACAGTCATCTCAGGAAGCAGTATAGTAAACAAAGCTTACATTTTCTTGGAGCAATTGTTTCATTGTGTGGTTCTATAATGCAATGAAATATATCTGCGTACATATTCAATACTGTACTTTTCTGAAGACACTTCCCCATAATCTTTCCAATTACATTTTCACAGATACTGAAACCGGATTTGTATCATTGTATTTCTCAGTGTTTAGTCCACCTGTATTTGGATCTAAGGGTTTGCACTGATCCTTTTTAAAATTTTCTTTTATTCAAGTGAAGATCCAGATCTAAACACTCTTACAATTAAACATTCTTTAATCTTATATGTTCATCTCTAGGATGTGATCCAACCTGATAGCCTGAGATGACTAGCTTGGTGGATAAAGGGAGAACAGCAGAGAAATTGCTGTTCTCTGAAGCCTGGAGAACACAAGGCTGGAGTGGACATCTTATCAATGTGTATAAATACATGATAGGAGAGAATGAAGACAGGAGAGCCACATTCTTCTCAATAACACCCAGTGCCACAACAAGAGACTATGGATGCAAATGGAAACCAAAGACATTTTGTATAAGCATAATTAAAAAATCTTTCACAGTGAGATCTAACACTGGCACAGGTTGCCCAGAGACACTGTGGAGTCTCCATCCTAGGAAATGTTCAGAGAAAGACTGTACATGGTCCTGGGCATCCTGTTCTAAGTGACCCTGCTCTGACCAGGGCTCAGACTTAAGGGTCTCCAGAGGCCCCTTCTAACCTCAGTGCTTCTGATTGTGTGCTTCCATCCTTCTTTGTTGGAATACTCACATCTATTTTTGTCCTGTACTAAAGTCCATCTCGAGAAGATTACATTTAGGTCACTGTTCTCAGAATCAAATAAATGAAAACATTACTGACTAAACCCAATTCTCCAATTTATATGCAAAATACATATGTTGAAAGTGAGCATATGCACAGCTGAGGGCATAAACCACACCAAGTGGGTACATTATTTATTGTGGAGTTCAAGAGCTTTTTATATTTTGTTTCTCCTTTGCCATTTAAGCCAGACTGCTACTACTACAGGCAAATGAAAATATTTACAGTAGAAGATCAGGAGAGGCAATTTTTTAGGCTCATGATAAAAAAATAATGCATAGTTTTATGCTTTGGGAATTAATTTCCCATGTCCTGCAAAATATAGTACTGAGATGGGTTATAATGGATCTGGCTTATCTGGTGCAAATACCGTAAGATATGACTTCCCCTTCAGCTAACAAGAATTTGCTAATTATTAGCACAGAAGATTAAGTGTTTTGAAAGAACAGTGAGAAGGAAATTGCAGTTAAAAAAAAACATATTACAAACTTGCAGCAACACTTATTATTCCCATTAAATATGAATCATTTATTAAGAAAAGTGACTGTAAGTGATACACATGCATTCACAGATAACTCAGTGTGAGGCTTATGAAATTAATGGAAAATAGAGCAATCTTTGTAATGTCCTGTTTAATGGCTAGTCCCTGCTAATATAGCATGAAGCACTTTGAAGGGTTGTGGCCTTATATCCTTGCCTCACTTTTGGTTATTGTACAGCACTCAGTACCATGAATTGCGCAGAAGTACCCAGGATGTGTGTCTTTGCCTTGATTAGATACATTCTCTGGAAAAAGCACAGTCAGATCTGGTTAAGAATGAAGGGACTTGGAAGCAGTAAAAATTAAATCAGTTACCCCTAGAAACAAATATAAATGCCAGTACTAAGGTCCATATCTCAGAAGACATTTGGGTCCCGTAAATTAATTTAAAGAAACAGGTGTAAGGAGCTAGAAGTCAGGAAAAAGGAATTAATTACTTCAAAACCTATTTTACTACTATTATTATAAAGGAAGATGTACAATGGATATGGTAATTATTAAGATTTTAAAAACATTCATTATCAAACTACTCGCTCTGCTTCTAATACATGGCGACCATACATCTGTGACATCAAAGATGTTTTTGAAAGAATTATACACCTGTTAGATAAATCTATAAGGGAAATGCTTTGCCTAAATTTTCAATCACCACACTGAAGCTTTCTGCTCAAAAAAGACAGGTGAACATCACAGTATTTGGTGATTCCTTGAAGGGAAAATTTTTATATGTTGAAACTATTCAACTATTTCCCTGCTTTGAATCCCCTATAATCTCTGTATAGTTCCTGAACAGACCCAGTAACAGACCTAAAGATGTCTTCTCATGAACTAATTACAGCATTTTATGGAGAAAAAGTATGGAGAAGAGAAGGCTCCGGGAAGGAGTGTCCTTCGTTCTCTATATAGCCGTCTCTCACTATAGTCGTCTGTCTATAGCGGCCTTCCAGTACCTGAAAGAGCCTACAAGAAAGCTGTGGAGGGACTTTTTAAAAGGGCATGTAATTATAGCACCAGGGGGATAATTTTAAATTGGAAGGAGGTAGATATAATGGATATGAGGAAGAAGTTCTTCACTATGAGGGTGGTAAGGCCCTGACACAGGTTGCCCAGTGAAGTGGTGGCTGCCCCCTCCCTGGAGGTGTTCAAGGACAGGTTGGATGGGGCTTTGAGCAACCCAGTCTAGTGAGAGGTGTCCCTGCCCATGGCATGAGGTTGGAACTTGATGATCTTTAAGGCCTCTTCCAGCTCTAACCATTCTACGATTCTAACTGCATCTCCTGGAGCAGGTTTATCCTGAAAGAGTGCAGCCTGTGGAAGGATCCACACTAGGACAGGGGAGAAATATGAGGAGGAAGGACCACCAGAGAGGAGCTCCTATGGGCTGACCAAAAACCCATTCCCCATTTCCCCTGTGTCTCCCAGGGGAGTGCTAGAGGAGTCAGGAGAGGAGGGGGAAGGAAAAGTGTTTAATTAATGTATGTTCCTCACTGCCTGAATCTATTTTAATTGGCAACAAATCAAACATTTTTCCAAAAATCAAGTCTGTTTTTCCTGTGAGAGTCATTGGTAAGTGATCTCCCTGAATTTATCTCAGCCCATTAGCTCTCTCATCCTATTTTCTTCCCCTGTCCCACTGAAGATGGGAAGTTAGTGAACAGCTGGGTGGGATTTTGGTTACTAGCCAAGGCTAACTTACCATTATACGTGAGCCTTATTCATCTTACGACTTAGCTGACAGATGAGCAATCATTTAATAAAAAGATATCCCCACACAGGTTTCTCTAAAAAATCCTCATTAGAACAAAAATACTTTTACTTCTGACAAATAAAGGCAAATCTTTTATGTCTAACTTGGATCCCTTTCTGCAATTCAATTAATTTTAGATTTTGTTAGGTTATGTTGCCTAAACCAACATTTCTAGCACAGGTACTTTGCTAATAGTAAAGCTTATCCTTGACTTGTCTTTTACTTGTGAGTCCAGTTATAAAGCCTGAATTCTTTCCGTCCCTTTCATTTATAATATATTGGTACTTTAAAAAGCAGGAGTTATTGCACTGTGTTTTATATTTATTAGTTTATATTTTATATCTGACATTTCTTCTTAATAATCTGTTTGTACTGGTTATCTTCTCAGTGTTACAGACCATTTCTCCAATTTATCAAAATGATTATGAGTCCTCCAAGATGCTTGTTATCTCTCCAAGATTTGCCTTATCAGCATATTTTATCAAGAATTTTAATCTCTAATTCACTAAACACAGAGTTTTTATTAAAACAAAACAAAACAAAACAAAAAAACCCCACCAAACTCAGAGCCTACAACTGGGAATTCATCTAATAAAATGTAAGGAAGTGGCTTCTAGTTCCATTAAAAACAAGTGCACACCTTTATATTTAAATAGAGTCAAAATATGAATAAAGATGTAATGTAGTTTGTTAGAACTATAAACATAAATGGAATAGTGGTGAAGTATGTCCAATTTTCCAATTTTTAAAAGTTACTTGGAATGGAAGAATTATGCCATATCATATTAGTGGTATCATCTGTCTGGTTCTTCAGTAGTGCTTCAACAAAATAAATTTTTAAAAAATTACTTTATAATAAATTGTGATTCTTTAGCAAAAGCGAAAACTTGGATTCTCACACCAGGAATTCAGGCAACAAATCAAGTAACACTTCCTCATTCATAACTGAATCTTGAAACCATTATTAAGTGGAAAAAGGTGGGGCCAGAATTAACTCGGGAAATGCAGCAATGAGTAAATCAGCATGTTCATTGTTAGTGAAGCTGCTCACTCGAAGTCCCGAGGTATGGTTAAATGTCATTTCCTTCAGCAGTAGGGCTAGCACGTGCAGATGACATACCCCTCTCTCCCTCCCTTCTCACCAGCTCTTCCTTCTGCCACCTGTACTGTTTCACAACCAGATAACATAGCTGTGAGGTTTCATGATACATATTAGTTGAAAAACTGGCACTGTTAAAAACAAAGCTTTAAACATGACTCATTCAGGAAATAATTACTTCTAGTGTTATCTTCTAACACTCAATTTGACATTCTGGATTTGCAGAATCCTGACCACAAGTCACTCCATAAAAATGCCCAAAGAAAAGCTATCCCAACTGAAAAAAAAAATAAATAATTGGATATGCAGCAACTAGGGAAGTCTTCTTCAGGGACATTAAAACTGGGTTTCACTTTTCAGTGATCTACACCACTACAGAACCCCACAGATCCACCCACCAAAACCTGAGATACCAAATATTCATCAAAATTAAATATTCCCATTACATATACATCAAATTTCTATGTCTTTTCAGCTGCAAGCAATTCACCTCCATTAGAACAGATAATTCAAGGACGCACATGTATATATAGAGTGAAAAAGACTGAGGAGAATAGGGAGTAAGTCGTATTATGTTTCTAGCTAGGGAAAGATAAAGAAATTTGAGGAAAACTAGGCAGGGAAACAGAAATAGGGGAGGCTGATATCATAGTTAGGATAAAGGAAATCCAAAGACCTTGACAAATTCTACGAGTAGAAATTAGCAGCACTGCACCTGTGGACTCATGGTTGAATCTTGCTTACAAAATTACTTTCATGAACGTTTTAAGAAATATCCAAGAAAACTTTTGAATTCCCTTGCTGAAGGAAGAGGAGATGGCATGTTGAGTCAGCCTTAGCAGAGACACTTTCATTTACTGTGACCCTGTAGAATGCACTGCACTGACTTAAGTATGCAATTATTTTGTTTCAGAACCAACATTCTATACCATCTAATCTAAATTTATTTTCACTTGCACTATGGACTATTTTTCCATTCATACACATATTGGTCTTTATTTTTAATTATATCTTTTTTCCTTATATGGGTAATTTAAACCACAAAAAAAAAAAAAAAACAATTAGTGTAAAGGAAATTCTACTCAGAGATTTCCCTCCAAAATTCTGGTTCTGACTTCCGATTTCAGTTGAGTGACCCTTACTTTTTTCATCATTCAATAATCAATAATCTAATCAATAAAATTAGGCACTTAAAATTTTAATTGTATAATTACTAATGTTTTTTTTGCTTTCATATTGCCCAATTTCCATGGATGTTTCTAGGCAGGGGAAAGTTATTAGCTGTTATTCTCCTCAATATGGTGAATTTATTTCCAGAGCCTCCTCTTTCCCTCCGAATATTGCAATTTCTTCCTCTGTCCCTGATACTAACCCCATTCTCCAGTCTATTGCATGTATGACAGAACAACAACTTCTGTTGGAACCCCAAATAACCTGCTTAAAACACATACTTTGTTACAAATGAAATAAAATTACTCTTGATAAAGCTAAGTGAGGAGCCTGATTTTTATTGTCCCTCTTGGCTGCAGGAACATGGCTGCTCCTGCAATACAATTACTTCCTTCTACTTTCCTTCAGATAAAAGCAGTACTATTTTGCTTTAAGTCTATGACAAATCTATATTATCAGTCACTCTCTGTAAGGTCATTGTAGGTGCATTACATCACAGGGAGAGGCACAACTCCATTGCATTTCTGTATTATATCACTGGAAAATTTCTGCCAAGTTTTGTCAGCAGCAGCAAGGGTCAGGTTCAAAATCTATGAGTTCTTTGTAAAATTGCAAAACAAAACCAGATGAGTATTCATTCAAGCACCTGGGAAAATGAAACCCTTCCTCTGAAGGCCAAAGGCAGTCAATACTTTTCTATTCTCAAGGAGTTCATAATTCTGTGCAAAAAGTAAAGCAAAACAACACAAAAATCCCAAATCCATTTGCACTAAGGTGAAAGAGGGCACAAGCAACAAGGAATTAACAAAATGTAAATAATGTATAAAGCATATAGGCCAAAATTAATTTTGACAATAAACTTTTTGCTTTGCTTCCTTATGCACTGATGCAAATTCCCATTGGATAAATATCCCTTGGACACACATATTTTTTGTTTTGAGTCCCTGTGACCTGCATTTATTTTCTTTAGAGTAAAGGTTCAGACTCAGGAACCCTCTTGGATGAGTCTGTTTCTAGCCTAATAGAAATAGTCAATGGCTTCTTTGGACATGCATACACTGATCAGGGCTCCTCTGTTCTCATTTGCAGAAGTTTTGTACAAGTAACAAATTTGCTAACAGGTCAGAGACATCTTGTACATAGCCTGCTCAGACAATGGACAGAGAATCGTAAATATTTCTAAATCCACCCCATAAGTGGAGTATGGCCATTAAAAGGCCTCATGAAGGCACCTTCAAGCATCTTTGCAACAGCCTGGTGAACCATGAGGATCTACCTTCAGATTTGTAAACGTTGTACAGAAAAGCCTTTTTATTTTCTCTTAGATCATCTTCTGTGCTGCCACCTTTTTAATGCCAGGTTCATCTGTGACATTCTCCAAAGCTATACTGTTTTTAGCTCTGTGATTTTTTGAGAAAAGAGGGTTATGGCAAGACTTAATCCATCTCTTGCTATAACCTACAGCTTCAGCACAAAAGCTCCCATTACCTTTCAGTAAGATCTTGGACTACACATTTCCCCTCTGGACTGCATTACTGATACAGCTAAAGGGAACACAGGTTCCTTGAACTGATCTTATGCTTTATTGTATATGTTTCTACAGAAAACAATCAGAAAAAGTTGGGCTTGTAAATATTGGGGCAGGTGGAGACACACCTACCTCAATGCTCCCTCACAAATCTTCAATGTGTCTGAGCATTACTATACAGAGGAACATTTTGTGTCTTTTGCATAAGGCGCATACTATAAAGAGTTCTCTTCTGTATCAGTCATACCACAGATAGAGGAACACAGTATTTCTATGACTGAAGCATACTTGAATTTTAACCTCTATGTTAACAAAATATTTGGACTGACGAAGCGGAGGCTGTTCATTGCACATAATTTCTCCTCCTGGTTTAGCTATAAATTGCAGTGTGCTCATTCATTTTTGACCCATGAAAATGAATGAAGCAATGTAATACACCATACATTTCACTAGAGAAAAGTGAACCTCGTTTCTTTGTTTAGTGTGGGATAATGTCTAGTAAAAGCTGAAACTGGACCAGACCTTCAGCACTTTAAATAGGAAGTGCAGAATCAGTTCTAAGGTTTTGTGTTTGTATTTGTTGGTTCATATCCCAATTGAGGATCTGCACAATAATCTCTAAATTAACCATATGTGATGCTATCATTTGATAGGCATAGCAAAAAAATAAGAAACAGAAAGATCATTAGTTCAAGTTTCCACCAAGCCATAGATCATACAACCTCTGATATTAGGAATGTTTTTGACAGCTTTCCATCAAAGAAGGTTTTTTGTCCATGTCAAAAACAAAAGACCAGTTGGTTTTAGTGATAGAAGACCAAACCATAGATGTTTCAACCTAAAGAGTAAAGTTCTGTTTCTGTTTGGCCTCCTAGGTGACCTAAGCTTACAGATAATTTGAAACAGATGATGCAGAAAGAAAAACAACTATACCACCAACAGTTAAAGTTTGAGAATGAATTGAGACTTCTGTCCATATGTTCTTTAGGAGGTAAAGGCAAGGTTCGTGCACTAATTAGAAAATTTATTCTACTTGGTGGGTAGTTTAATTCTTCATCCATTACTTGCCTTCTATTGGTGGCTGATTGTTTCTAGTATGATAATTCTTTTTCAGTTTGTGAATTAAATAGTGTGAGGCAAAAGAAATTAAAGGAATTTTAAGGAATTTCCCTAGAAGTTCATCATTTATACTTTTCCCATTTTTAAGACCCCAGTTCAATGAATATTTTCCCCAGGATACCTCATGAGCTTGTACCTAGAAATGAGAAATTAGTTTAAAATCCTGGTAAAGATTCCACTTCTGAAGGATAATGAATCTCTTCCTGAAAGCAGGAGCAAAAGTAACAAGACTAACATAAATGAAGTACTATGCATGAGTTTTGGTTAAAATATGTTTAAGAAATATTGGTTTAAAATCATAAAAGTAATGAGATTCTCAAGGTGCTTATAATGTTTCCTTAAGTTTCAAAAGTCAAAGGTGCTGTTTGTAAAAGACATTTTCCTCGAAAGCTGTCCAACACTAGAATAAAACAGGTTCAGTACTCCATAGATGCATCTGTCAGAATTCAGTAAATGGTGTAACCAACAAATCATACGTCTTCAGTAGTTATGTCTGATTTCTTTGATTTATTAGAGACATAGCTCTGCATTCATCCTGACTGATGAGAGGATGCTATCCAAGAAAATATTTTGCATAAGGATTTGAATATTGAATTTGAATATTCTGTTTTGAATTAATAAAAGGGAAGTTTCTGCTAGACAGCAAACAGTATCTATTCCTTCATTGCTGGTAATTCCAAAAAGCCTGCCTGCTATGATATTGCTCTTTTTCTGCAGGGTACTGATTTGCCACATTTCCTAGGACTTTATTTCCCTCCTTACTAAATAAGCAGAAAGAGCTGGCAGGAAGATTAATGGGGAGACATGGGCTGCACAACATATTTAGCGTTGTATCTCTTCTACCAGATCTATCTAGAATTTCTGAGCAGGTGACTCAGAATATGGACGAAACTGGAAATTTATGAAACCTATCTAACATGGGATCATCTGTATAAAATGTCAGGAAGCTGAAAGGATTGACAATTTTCTTGTCACATGAACTACTTTGCATCTAAGTCTGTGAGTATTAAATCTCAGGCTGGGGCACACTGGCTCTTCACCTCCTCATAGATGATGATTTATCAACTGTTCTGCAAAAAATGACACTTAAACAAACAAAGAAACAAACAAAAAAACTCCCAACCCTCAAATTTAATTACATTTTAAACATTTAAATTAAGTTTAATATTTATGGCTAATAAAATTTTCTGTGGTTAGCTGATTTAATAGGATAGTAAGAATGGATTTCATGCCCTCCATCTTCAGCCATCAGAAAGCTAGGTGTCTAGTCTAATCACGTCAGGGGGGACTGCAGCATCACCCTTATGAGGAAAGGCTGAGAGTTGGGACTGTTCATCCAGGAGAAGAGAAAGCTCAGGGGAATCTCATCAATTTCTATAAATACCTGAAGGGAGGATATAAAGAAGATGGAGCAAGGCTCTTTTCGGTGATGACTAGTGACAGAGCAAAAGGCATGAAAGTGATATGCAGGAGGTTTCATCTGAACATCAGGAAGCACTTTTTTACCGTGAGGGTGACTGAACACTTGCACGCATTGCTCAGAGAGGTTGTGTATCATTACAACCTTAGTAATATTCAAGAGTCATCTAGACACAATTCTGGGCAGCCTGCTTTCTGTGGCAGTGCTTGATCAGGTGGATTCGACAAGATGATAACTAGAGGTTCCTTGCAACCTCAGCCATTCTGTGTCCCTGTGAAGTCTTCACATATACTTGGTGGAGACAGGTGACTCCAGAACAAGGTATATCCAATCCATGTTAGGCATCAGACTCAGTATTTGGATCTTTGAAGCATTATTTTCTTTTACACTGAGAGTCTAAACAACTAGTTTAATTTTTAAATCTGAGTAAAGTCTGGCCAATCAAACTTAAATTCATAAAATGAACTTACTAAATACTTCAGGAAGCAGGACAAACAAGATCAATTTTACTAATATTAAAATACTGCTTTTTGTATATGTTTCACTGAATTCCAGTTGCCATGTAAATTCAACTTAAGCCAAATATTAAATGGAAAATTACCATCATTAAATATTTGTAGCCACTTTCTCATGATTAACAAACCTCTAGGAAAAATTAGTTTCAGTAACAACCGCTTCCCAAAAAGGCACCCTACATAAAAATGTTCTACTGAAAAACATAACTCCATAGTAATTTTAATATTTTTGGACAGGAGAGGAGTGTTTAATCTAACTAGGCCTTGTCTTTTTGTTGTTTTGATATTGTCTTTGTGCACAATGGAAAGCTATTTTTTTTATGTACATTATTTTAACTTGTAACTTTGGCTTTGAAGATTATTTTCACTTACTACATGAGTTAGAGCTGTAGTTTATACTGCTGCTTTTAAATACTTTTATCTCTGTTTTCAGGTCACTAAAGAGACATGTAAGTCTTGCTGTTGTTGATTTACATCTTGGCTATTCAGCTGATCACATATTTCTCCAGCTCTCACCTATCCTTCCCAATAACAACTTACAGAATTAAAAATGCTGAAACTTTTTCCATATTTACAAGAGTGGATAGGGATTTAGGATTGTTGAAACAGCTGGAAATCAGGAATATGAAATTTTATAGATGCAAGAGCTAGCTTTCAACCAGCAAATTGCTGAATGCTTTTTTGGAAAATAAGCTTGAAAACAACATAAGAACTGAGTCCAGTGAAAATTCAGTTCCACAGCTAAGCCAAATTTGTAATGGGATTCCTTATATTTAGATACTCAACTAAGATGGCTAAGTTATCTAATCACCCAGGACTTCCACTCTCAATGATGAAAAGAAATAGGTGTCTTCAGTAATTCAATCTATCTCAGAACATAGATGTGAGTGAATTACCTTCTGGAAATACCTGTCATTTCCTCTCTTCATCGAACGGCAAAGCTCCTCTGTTAAGCAGCTAAAATTAGGAAATAAATCTGAGTCTATGAGTCCCAGTAGCACTACGCCTTAAAAAGTACTAGAGATCTACTTTCAAGTACAGATAGAAAGATGTATATATTACATTGCTGAAGGAGTACCATGGTTTTGCTATTCTGTTTGTACACATGTATAGTGCTTCTCTTAATGCATCTGTTTATGGTAAATAAAATTGCAGTTTTAAATTGTATTCCCTTTTCAAATTTGGTAAGTTTACACTTTATACTGGCATATGTGGGCACTACCCACACATGTTACCTTACAAACCAATACTGTGAAAAAGTAACAGTAACACTTTGGATAGGATTTTCAGAGTGTTGAACAAAGTGCTGAATAAAAGCACCCTGCTTTACTAGCTGAGATAATCAGAAAATAATCATAACGGGTCTTGTTAATAGAGAACAAAGATAATTCTTTGACAGTTATGTCTAGCATATTAACATCAAACTGTGGTGGACAGCTTTTTGAAAGTTGAACACTAGTCAAACAAGGTAACTGGTTGCAAATAAACTAAAATTCAGTTGTGAAGGTTTCTTCTTATAATGTCAAAACTCAATCCAAAGGATTGTCTACATATTTAAGAAGGAAAACTCACTGTCTTGGAATAAGTCTGATGGAACCAGTTACTAAAATTTTTCACACTGATCTGGTCTGTCCATGTTTACAACATCCATTTTTCTATAATCATAATAGTTTATGGGTTATGATATTCAAATGGGCAAGTGGAGAGAATACATTAAGGTTTTCTCAATTTACAGCATCATTGCCAATAAAAAGCTTCAGTTATCTCCACATGTAAGCAAGTGACATATGTTCCATTCTTTAATCTGGCTGCATGAAATCATTCACAGATGAAACAAGAAAGCATTTTTCACTAATATATTCTGCAGTCTACTAAAAATAGTAATCAGTACAAAATATTTACTGTTCTCAAATAATTTTGTGTATGAGATGTTTGTTTATATATTTTGAGTTTTACCCCTGGACTGAAAAAAGAGACACTGCTGAAAAAATACTCCTGCTCAGAGTAAGGTCATCTAGAGCAGGATGCCCAAAACTGACTGATTCGATGGCACTTCATGATGGAGTGACTGCACTGATGGCTAAGGAAAAGCAACTGATGTCAGTTACCTGGACTTCTGTAAGGCCTTTGGCATGGTCCCACACAACATCCTTGTCTCAAAGAGGAGAGATGGATTTGGAGGATGGACTTTTTGATGGATAAGGAATTGGCTAGATAGTCGCAAAGAGTCACATTCAATGACTCAATGTCCAAATGGAAAACAGTATCAACAGTTGTCCCTCCATGTTGATACTGTTCAACATTCTTATTGATAATATTAATAGGAATCAATAAAGTCACTTTAACAAGAAAACAAGAATAGTACTGGTTTTTTGATGGGGTTTGGGGGGGGGAGTGGGGAGGATGTCAGATATCTGGATAAATTTGTAAGAGCAATATTCTCTTGCACTGCAAATACTGCAAATCTATGTGCACCCTTGTACTTGAACCTCCTTGTATAAACATAAAAGATTAACAAACAGGTTAACAAGTTTGCCTAGGTCCATTCACACATGCTAACAAATTCCTGCTTAGTGCTTTCTCTCTATAAATCTGCTGGGAAATAAGACCTTCATGGTTTTTTTGGTCACTTCTCACTTGTCCATTATGATGGCTGTATTAGTAAAATCCTATCTCTGTGCAATCTCTATCTAAAATATGCAAACATGTTTACCAGAAAAACATATCTCAAAAAAATATTACCAGCAGTTACATCTAGTATGCATTGACCTCCTGGGTTTAGTAGACATTGAGAAGGAAATTAATAATTACATATACATTGCAAAGTGTGATTATGGCATTTTTCAGAGAAAGTACTCTCATAAACCCGTGTCTGCTCTGTCGTAAAGAAATTCCAGGTTGTCAACACAATAGTAAACAATTAAAGCTGAATTTCCAGAGTGTTCACCAAGAATCCTTCCTACAGATGAAGTCTTTCTATCAGAGCAGGAGTGTAACTTGCTACAAGCCAGATGTTCTTATGAGGCCATAGAAGCCACATGGCCTCTTCTAGCTGCACCATGTATGGAATAAATGGCTGTATAATGAGATAAAATTTTCTGATGCTCAGGTTCTAAAGAGGTTTCATTTTTTTCCAGTTGTTGTCAAGACATGATGGGAGACAGAACCAAGGTAAAATTGGAGAAGACTTTTCCCACTAGCAGACAAGCAAGTAAAAAGTCAGCTGAGTAAAATGATCCTACATCAAGCTAGTATGAGCTGACTCAGATGCGAAGTGTAACAAGCACATAAAATTCTGGCTTATTCAGCTTTGAACAATTGCTTTTCTTCTACAAGAAACTTGAGGAGAGAGAATATCACCACTTTCATATACCACAGGAGCAAGTGTGACAAATATAATCCCTGGAGTGATATGAAGGAATACTTAACATATAGTTCACTTTTGGGTTTCTAACTCCTGTTGTTAGGGACACCAGCAAGTGAGTCCCACAGAGAAAAAGCAATGTTTGCTATCAGGATCAGCAATAGCTGGTTTGATACTTTTTCTATTTCAGTCATCATGAAATTTATGTCTGTAGAGTCCCAATACATATCAGTGACCACCAGACTCCCCTGAAATTTCATGTTTTAAGTTTTTCTAGTACCTAATTAATTCATGCCTTAAATAACAATAAACCAAATTTTACTTACCTCAGTCTCTAAACTTTAGGGTTTTTACAACCATTCCTGCTAGCACAGATAGTTTTCTAATAGCAGATTTCTGTTCCACATGCAGGGTTTTTTATAGTTAAAAGCCAGTTCTCTCTTTTGCCTTTGGGTAAGTCATTGTAGCGTAGATCAGAAAACGCTGAGGAGGTTTTATGCTAGTTTGAGCTCATTCTTCCACACTCCGCTGTTGAATCATGACCTGATTTTCCTGTACACACTTCTGTTGTTAGAGTGTAGACATGCATTGTTCATGATTTTATCAGAATCTGGTTTTGACAGCACGATATCAAACAAAGAGGCACTGTAAGGTTTCAGAAGAAACTAACATTTTACTTTCTATTATAAAATTACAAAATTTAGGACTTCAAAACCAAACTATTTCCATACAAATAATTTTTAATTTCAGTGAGGTTTTGGCTTTTTTTCCATTTACAAAATTATTTTCCTTTCTCATAATTTTATTACTTCTCAGAGTTTTCAGTCTAGGATTGATCCAACTGTTACTAAAATCAGTTGAAAAATTAAGCTCATCTTTAGGGGTTTTAGACCAAAAATAAAAGCCAACATATATTTATTTACACTCTGACACAGTTATAGTGTAAGGTATGAGTATGCAGAAACAAGTAATTTCACCTAACAACCATGTCTGAAAAGGATATGTCTAAGTCTAATGCAGTCACTCCCTTTACATGCAATAGAGTGTAAGAGGCATCTTCACCAGATGATTCACCATACCAAAAAATATGTGTCCAAGATGACTTAGTTACCTGAGTCACCCTCTGTAAGTATATTTTTCTCTCCATTGACTATGAAAAGGATAATTATCTTAGGTTTAGAAGGACAGCTTTTATATAGTTCAGGAATGATTCAGGTGCCTATACAGAGATGATGGAGACTATCTGAGACATTCTCATGGAGCCAAGATAAGTTGAACACAGAAATTGGGACCCACATCCATCTGCAGTGGCAGCTGGAAACAAAACAGAATATTCCAAGTATCTAATATAGCAGCAAATGCTTAGGCAAATGAATTTCAGTCATACATTCAGATCAGCTAAAATTCTGATGGTTAAATAATTAGGTACTGCAACCATTACAGGCTTTTACCCAGATATTTTAAATAATTCATGAACCAAAATTCTTAATTCATCAACATATTTTCTAGTGTGCATTGAAACATTGCAACTGTCAAAAAATTTTGCTTTTACCACCAAATGCAGCTACATGAATTCACACATATCTTTTCTCTATGACAAAATTATTTATAGTAAAATTACTAAGCCGTGTAACCTCACTACAATTGCAATGTATGAGTACAACTTTTACTTGACTGTTAAATTTTTCTGCACAAAGGGACTAAATCTTTAAAAGTATTAGTTGGTAAAAATTGAAATAAACTTGATAGCTTAGGTTTTTTTCGATATCCACAAGGTTCTATCCAAGTTCGTGAGCAAGCATAAAGGTCTCTGTGCATGGGCTATAGATACTGAAGGAGAAATGAAGCAGCTGAAAAACAGCGCTTATATGATGGTTTTGAGTAAAACAGAACTGTGGTTCTCAAGAGGCATCATAGCAATTATTCTTTTTTCCAGACCCAGTCCTCTCAATAAGTTAAATCAGCATTGAACTGATCTGCACTCTTAGTCTTCCTAAAAAAATATGCGGGCATTTAGATATCCCACTTACGCAGCCCTTTGAAAACATGTGCTCGGGTTCCAGGTAAACCCAAAAGCTGGAATCCTGGGAAGGTCATAATAGATGACCTTAAGATTCCTAAGACAATAAATGTTATAAATTTAGGCCCTAACTGATCCTTAATTGTGTAAACACTAGGTCTGAGCTTTACTTACAAACTACTTCACTACACTTTGATGTCTATGTTCCCTTTAGGAACATCTTTCAACCAGATTCACAACCTCACTGCCTTTGACATCAATTTTTCAACTTGGCTTCTCACGTGTAAAGAGTAAGATGTGCCTCCAAAAATGACCATAAAACAAATACTAAAGCAATAGCATAATCAAGAATGCCCCTTAAAAGAAGAATTTATCAGTATGAAAAATTGCACTTGATACAAATTTTTCCCTTGAACTGATAAAGAGAAACCAATACAAAACTATGTGAAACAGATGTGGCAATTGAACCTATTGAATATGGCACTGGAGGGAACCCAGAGGTAATACACTGTTACTCAACCTACACTGTTGTAACACTATTGTTAAGTAAAAACATCCAGTATCCTCAAGCCACTCTCTGCAGGGCTGCTCTCAATCCATTTACCATACAGTCAGTACTGATACCGCTAATTGCTACAAGTGAGGTATAGGACCTTGCCCTTGGCCTTGTTGTACTTTGTGAGGTCAACATGAGCCCACTTCTCAAGCCTGTGAAGTTCCCCCTGGAACGCTTAGTGTTAATAATGCTAATGTAAAGTGTAATACTTATCGGTAGTATCTAGAATTGTACCTCATTTTCTGTTTTGTGCATTTATCTCATGTAAGTATTTACATAAATGTAATTTATATGGATATAAATATATTAAATATGACTTGTTCTTAATAATAATAGTTTTAATATGTGTAGGCCATATTTCAATATGGCCATTCTTATGTTTCTGGAACAAAGTATTAGATTATTTTCCTCCATGCTGTATTTTTAAATATCAGTCCTTCTTAGAACTTATTTTCTGATCAGTTTGATATACTGTTCCATCCTGCTTTGAGATTTAAAATATATGACAGTAAAAAGAAAAACACCACTCAACAGGTTCTGTCTTACTGAGGCATTTTTTAAAGGCTGAGAGGATGTTATCTTGCCTACAGATAGTCATCTTTTTTCCAAGTCATCTTCTAGGTAAACTAAATGAAGTTTTTCTTCAGAATCTGCATAGACTTCACTGATAATGCACACCATAGTATTAAAGTTTAGAGAAACTATGTTTTGAAAGTTAGGTCTTGAAAATTCCTTCTTTTTGGGCCATATTATTATCGCTTGATTATGCTACTATTTCTTTTATTGCTTTCTGCACATTCTTTTTCTGATGTGTTTTTCTTTGCCTATAGTGAAAGACAGAATTCATAAAATACCTTTCAGCTTGGTTTTCTGTAAAACCTTGGGCCTTGTCAAGTCCTGAAATGTGTAAAGTTTATCACATTCCTAGTGTATCAGAGCAACAGATTAGCCTAGAAATGTTGAAGGTGAGGATTGAATTCAATCTCAACATGATTCTTTCCATCACTACTGAGATGGCAGTAAAATAAAAGAATGTTAGTCCAAAAGTAAGCAAGCACAACCCAAACTTAATACCGTTCTCATGAATTACCTAATAAGGCGTTTGATCCCAGTAGCATTCATATATCTCCTAAATCAACATCTGCTCAAGTTTTTCGTATTTTATGTCATCACACTCTTAACAACCAAAAATTATTTTTCTTTGTCATTACTTGACATGAAATTAAAAAAAAATGCTCAGAGACATGTGACTCCTGAGTTTTTTGGAGTAATTTGACTAGATTCATGAAGGCCATGAGCAACCTGGGTGTATTCATATGAAGGTCAGTGTGCCCAACCAACCATTGAGCCTAAATTATGTCCAGGGTTTGGTTAGGATAGAGTTAATTTTCTTTCTATCAGCTGGTGCAATGCCTGTTGGGATTAGGATGAGAGCAGCGCTGATAACACACTGAACTATAGTTATTGCCAAACAATCAAGGACTTCTTAGCTTCTCATACTGCTCTAATCAGAAGGCAGGGGGCACCTAGGAAACTAGGAGGAACACAGCCAGGACAGATGACCTGAACTGGCCAAAGGGGTTATTCCATACCAATGGCATCATGCTCAATCAACATAAAGGGGGGCTCGTGTGGGAGAAGATTGTGGTTCTGGAACATTCGGCTTGGGGATGGATCTGAGCTGTATGGTCTGGTTAGTGCAGTTTGGTAAGAAACTGCATTGTGTACCACCAGTTTTGTGTATCTTGCTGTATGTCCTGTTATTGTTATTTCTCCTTCCCTCTGCTGTCTCACTAAACTGTCCTTATCCCAAACCACAAGGTTTGCCTTTGTCTTCACAATTTTTTTCTTCCCCCCCTTTTTCTCCTCTTCCCCCTCCGCACTATTCGGGGGGGAAAACAAGTAAGCATCTGTGTGATGCTCAGCTGCTGGCTCGGGCTAAGCCTCGACAAAGTGCAAAGGAGTATAAGTTAAATCAGCTTTATTAAGTGGATAAGGGTGAGGGCATGTTTCCTCAAGCCTAGTGCTACACAGACACAGAGCAGTGATTCTCCACTGCATTGTGCTCCACAGATTTATCAGTTTCTAAGACTCTGCACTATGTATTTGTTCAACTTTAGGCACATATATTCCAACATTAGAACCTCAAAAGCTCTGCTTTACTTCACTGATTAAACTCTTGAGGCAACCACATTTCTTTTAATCAACCTTTCCTGGATTAAATCTTTAGAATAGTGAAGAAAGCTCTAAAATAATTTCTCTCATAGTTTAGATAAATTGTCTAATCACTGGGATAATGAATCAGTTTTTCCTCCATCCTTACTGTTCAATAAATAGTAACTGTATAATGCAAAGTAGAAGATCTTTGCATCTCTCCCTGTAACATTCATGGTAAGAAGGAGGTCAAGCTTAAATGGACATGTTTCTGTCTCTTCCCACTCAAAAAGTAGTTCTGGTTTAGGAAATTAAACCAGGGGACTGATGAATAAGAAACAGCACCAATTCAGCACTATTGCTCGAAGTCAGTTTGAGTTAACGTGGGTTGATGGATTGAAGTAAATATACAACCCAACCCCATGTGTATTACTAGCTTGTGTAAAATGTGTTTAAAGTGGTTTAGATTAAACTTAAACTTATTTTCTTAAACTTATTTTCTAAAACTTATTTAACTAAAACTTAAAATAATACAATTTCTCACATTTATGATTAATTAAGAGCATGTAGATGGCAGCAGACCAGGATCAGTTGACAATGACAGTCTGTGCTTATTCTCTCTACCTGCCAGCCAGCATTGAAGGAATTAAATTCAGAATTAAGACATGTAGATGTCTGGACGTATGCTGTTTTTAAACCTTTCTTATCATCAATGGACTGTTATTCAACAGAATCAATAGAAATAAAAAAGTTATTGTGTTGTAATCTTGACCTGAACTGTTGAACACTATTATCAATGGTTGAAACATGCCCATGAGATCATTATTTTTCCCTCTGATTACAGAAAGATAAATAGAAACAGTAAGAATCAGCTCAGGAAGCTAACTCCTGCATGGCTGAAATTGGGTGAGAACAATTCCATTGGTTTTATTGCAAGCTTTTCTCTCTGCCTCTCTCTCATATTCATCCTTTGGCCATTAGTTTGACAAATTTCTCTGCTACATTGTGAATTTTCTGATAACAATGTTAGAAGTGGTTGAAAAAATAGTAAATGACATAACCTGATTGTCTTAAGTTTTTCTGAAGTTTCTGTAGACCATTTTCAAAAAGAGATGGGCCTTGGTTTCTCAATGAAGAAATAATTTAATAGTGTTCTCTTAAATCATGTGGTTTTGGTTGCTCAGGATGGTAAGACTAGGGAAAAAAAAAAAAAAACTTGAAGGTAAAATGGGTTGTAATGATGAATCACATTTGGGAAGGGGGCTATACCAAATCATCCTCTTGGCTGTATTGATCACAGTGTACAGACAGCTCAATCTCTGATGTAATGGGAAGCACTGTCCATGGCACTTCCCCAAGGACTAAGAGGCTTTATGTTATTACATGAGTGTCTCCTAAATAAGAATGAGGATTAATTTTAAGAGCTCTGAAAAAAAAAAAAAAAATGAGTTTTGCACTCTAACACTCAGTTGGATTAATTACATAGTAACTCCCACTAGTTTATTCTCCAAATTGCCAAGAATTGGCCCTGATTTTTTGAGAGTTGGCCTTATATCATGCAACCCCCAGATAAACTTGTATTTTTCATTGTTTTTTCTAATTTAAAATAGCAAATTATACCAGTTAAAGTCCCTCCAAAGTATTCTGCTGAAATATGTTGACACATGCTGAGTCGGGAAAAATATGAACTCTTGATCTTTTTCTCAAAATCTGACATGGATACCTGAAGTCAACAAGTTTTGTTTTCAAGAAACACAGGGTTGTGTCTTTACTGTTGGAAAGTGATTGATGAAATTAAATACAGTGTAACTTGAGGTCTAGCCAAATATGAACAAGCACAAAAGTTTTCCACAAAGAAATTCTGAGAATAACAAGGCTGATGTCCAAATATATATATACCATGCATAGCACCTTCATGTTGATATTTTCTATCTCCATTGCCTGTCTTTGTCTTTCTTCTTCATTCATATGCGGTTCAAGGGGTGCAGTATAATATAATCTATTGAGATACTGATTCTCCTGGCAAAATGCTTTAAACAGTTTTCTAATGCCTTAGCACTATTAAAAACTAATTTAGAGACCCATAAAAATGTAGGCTGTTCAATTATGGGTTCATGTTTAATACTGTTAATGGAAATACATTTTTATGCATGCACACACATGGATGGATGAAACTGAAACCAAAAGCCATATGTTACTTAGATTAAGCATTTATGTGAGTTAAAATCACTGTATTATGCTGAGACTCGATCATGTTTATTTTGACTGAAGCATGGAATTTTTGTTCCTCGTTGAATGTTTTTTGCAGGCACCTTGTTAGAGAGACTGACAATGTTTTCTCACACACATTAAATTAAAAACGCAGAGTAGTTACCACAGATATTGTTAAAATAAGATGCCAACAGTGCTATGATACTCTGAGTCTTTCCCAAATAGTATGTGGGAGTTCTCTTTTAGTATTACAGTAAATACAGCTCAAATTCATTCAACAAGAGCCTGATGCTTCTATTACTCCACAGGAATCACGATGGAGTTTCAGAATTTCATGTAGCTTTATATATTAATCTTCCTAAATCATTCCTTTAAAGTAAAAAGGCATCCTCCTGTTTAAGCAGACTGGCAAACCAAAATGAATGCTTTTTTGGAGAAAGAATACTCTAGGAAATCCCAGGTGAACCTCTGATCATGCATGAGATACTGCATAACTGACAGGCTTGTTCTTCCTTCATGTATGATGCATATAAAAGATCACGTTGGGTTACTTCAAACAGCAGAAGAAATTCACTTAGAAGTTAGGAGATAGATATCAGTACAAGTTTCTGTGTTTATGGCACTCTAATGAGACCAGGCTTAGCTGTGCTTGATGTGGGCATGGAAGTTATATTCTCATTAAAAAAAATAATAATTTGTTAAATATACAACTAGGAAAATATATCGTTCTAAAAGTATGGACTAGCCACTGAATGACTATTACCATTTAAACCTTAAAATAGTACCTGCACTGCTACTTAGCACACATATTTACATACAGGATGGAGAGAAAGTCTCATTCCTGTCTAGCTAGTGTTTAAAAATCTTTTAACATGATCCATCCTGAAATCTAGCATGGGAGACCACACATGTTTTCATAGAGCAGCATGACATCTTTTCTCACCAAATTTAGTGTGCTATGGACTTGTATTCTGACAGTCAAAAGTGCTTGCCAGGAAGCTGCTCATTACATACATTTTCATAAAGATAGCTAATAAAAGGATAAGATTCTAGAGTGATCATTTTACATTCATTGCACCTTCATTTGAACACCACAGGAACCCAGTATTGCTAGACTGATTAGTTTCTTAGGGACCTTTTTCTTCTATAACATCATAAAGACTCAGACTGAGTAAGGAAACTTTGGGAGACTCATCTAGGTATCTTCATCCTGCCACAGATGATCCTGCTGCTACAATAATTTTGGCTTGTCTATTCTCTTACTTAGGTTCTTCAAAACATATCTGAGCACCACTGTGAATATCCTAATTGGTTCTGTTAGTGCATCCTCAGATTACATATGTGTCAATATTCCTGGGTCTAGTCATCCTAGAATCATGTATGCTGAGCCAAACCTTAGCTACCTCCTCACTGCAAGAACAAGCTGCCTTAGGCAGTCTGTGTCCCCCTGGCTGTGTTTCTCTTTCCTTTATATGGACATAGCCTGGATGTATTTACAAGATGGATAGATGAGGTGCTTAGAGATATAGTTTAGTATAGGACAGGTATAGTTGGACACAATGATCTTAAAGGTCTTTTCCAACCTAGCGATTCTGTGACATCAAGACTATCATTCTCAACAGAAATATTATCCTTTAGTAAGGAATCAACAAAGGTCTTGCTCCTGATATATCTTGCTATCTGAATATTGGTACCATGCATCAGAAATGTTCTCTGGAATCTGGTGACAAATTAGGAAAGATCTGTCCTACATTGTAACACAACACTCCGCAAGACGGCGAAGAAACTCCCAGAACATAGCCAGAATGTGCAATCACCTATCTAGGGATATGTTCATTTGCTATTAATGAAAAGGATTTCAGCAGACACAAAATAAGTATCCAATTATCTTAAAATAGGGGTTGCCTATTTACAAGCAGAACTAAGAATTCTTGTTAAATTGTTTTATTATAGATGTTTTGCTTGAAAGAGATATGCTCAAAGTTTTGCCCACAAGTCCTCTGAGATAAATGAATGAAATTGTACCTATTGTTTAATCAAACTAAACACCTCTGATAAAAACAAGTGCACTGCCAGTATATACACCTACAACACACCTGCACCAGTTTCCCCATGTGAAAATAGAAACATGTGAGCAGCATTGTGTAATTACTTCTGCAGTTACTTCTCAAATTTCAGTAGTAATCTACAAAGATCTGTGAACAATCACTAACCTTCTTATGTGTTGACATGTACAATAGCATTTTGAATTTTATATAATATTTTTCAAACCTCATAAACCTATAAAATCCTTTTGCAGATAATCAATTTGGTAGATTGAGGAGGAAAAGGAGGAAGTCGTTTCCAGAGAATAACCGTCTCAGGACTAAGGTTGTTCTGTCAATCAGTGGGGCATACAGTTTACTTTTAACACTGTAATTTTGCTACCTTCCTCCTCTTTCTTCCCTCCCTCCCATATATTTATACACATTGATAAGATGCTCCTGAGCTTTCTTTATTTTCAATGTGAGTAGTCCCAGCTTGCTCCAACTCTCCGTATTACAAGCCCTTATTCATCTCTGTGGCCCTTCACTGGACTTGTTCCAGTAAGTCCATGTCTCTCTTGTGCTAGGGAGCCCAAAACTGGACACAGAACTACAGGTGTGGCCTCACCAGTACTGAGTAGAGGGGAACAGCTGCTACTCTCAACCTACTAGCAGCACTCTTCCAATGCAGACCTGGATGCTGTTGGCCTTTGCCACAAATGTTCATTACTGAGTCCTGTCCACCAGGACCCACATTCTGTTAGGTTCATCTGATGGGCAGCACAGCCACCAGTGTTGTCTTCAGAATTTCAGAGGATGCAGTCTGCTACAACCTTTACATCACTAATGAAGACACTACACAGTAGTGAACCAAATATTGATCCATGGAGTACTTCATAAATACAAAAATACTAAAGGTATACCTTTCCTTCTCTCAAACCAAGTTGATGTCCTCTTTCTCCTAGAACTCTCCAAATTTTTTTCTAGTCTTATGCCCTGCCCTTTATGTATTATCTAACACAGCATTATCAATAGATTTCAATATGCACATACTAGATGCCACCTACTGTTGAAACCCCAATATCTGCCCTTTATTTTATTGCAATATGTTGTCCTCTTACCATTTGGGGGTAGACTTTCTAGAGATTTCTTTCCCAAAAGGTACTAATAATATGTCTCAAGCTCTCTGAAGAATCTTGGAAAAGTAAACAGCACTGCAACATTGTCTAGTTATTCAGTAATTAATTTCCCTACTTGAAAAAAAAAAAAAAAAAAAGAAGGAAAAGAAAGGGTTTCTTGTGTTTGAATGGGCAAAGTAACTAATTACTACGTATTTCTGTTAGACTATTCACCACTTCTATTTTGTAGTCTATGATACAGAAATCCTACCCTGGAAGGGTTTATCTCTTACCTTAGTCATGATATTGCAACCGTCAGCCCTTGTCTTTAGTGTTGCAACTATCACCTTTCTCCTCTGCCAACTTTTTCCAGCAAACCTAGCAGACCTTCATCTTTCTAAGTTTTGTGTTTCAGCCTTGGCCAATCGCTCACTCTCCCCTCTTCAGGATGGAGAGGAGAATCATAAAAGTGAAAGAACTCGTGGGCTGAGGTAAAAACAGTTTCATAGAATACATAACAAATACACAAAACAAGTGATGAACAGCAAAATTTCTCTCTACTCTAAGCTGATGCTACATGAGATCCCTTGCTGCTGTACAAGACCCCCAAACTGCCCAGCCCCTCATCCCACACAGCCAAGCAAAGCAAACCAAGGAATTCATGCACCACTTCCCATGAGCAGGAAATTGTACAGTCATCTTCTCAAAGTCAATGCTACACAGATCCCCAACTACCACATAGCCCCTCAGCCCACCCCCAGTTATAAACGGAACATGACGCATGGTATGGAACATGCCTCTGGCCAGTTTGGGTCACCTGTCCTGGCTGTGCCACCTCCCAGCTTCCTGAGTGCCCCCTCCTTCTCATCAGCAGGGCAGTGTGAGAACCTGACATGTTCTTGACAACTAAAAAAAGATCAGTGTGTTATCATCATGATTCTCATCCTAAATGCTAAATACATCCTTTTACCAGCTTCTAGAATGACTATAAACTCTATCCCTGCCAAAACTAGGGCACAGAGGAACTATGGGGTTCTGGCCAAATTCTTAACTTGGCAGAGAAAACGGACACATGTCCATCCCATTTTCCTGGTCTTACTTTTTTTAAACTTGATCCTGTCACAGGCTGCAGCATGGCCACATGTTCACCCAGTACGCTGAATGGTAATCTCTCACCACAGGCTTTCAATTCGGAATAAAAACTCGAGCATCAAAACATATTGCAACATTAAAAATGCCTCAAATCCTTACATAACTTAGTTGCAAACGAGGATTAGCCTACCCTGGCAGCTACCTTTACTTGCCAGCAGATGCTGGCAGAACACTTTTTCCCTGGGGAGGTTTCCCTCCATCTGCAGTTTTAAATAGCTGTGGATTCCTCTTTTGATCCATGTATCAACAAAAGTCAAAAGTAGATTTTTTGTTTAAGGTTTCAAACCAGTGTTGTAGGGGGCAAAGAAGGAAGCATGATTTGTAAGACTCCCTCCTCCAAGCAGAGGAATCTTTATCAGTGGACAGCCGAAAAGTGCTCACATATCCCTACTGTCTCTCTCACTACAGGTTCTTGCATTTTTGTCCAACCAGTGGCATAAATTCTTCAGGAAGAACTGTTCTATTTTCACACCTTCTCAGTCTCACTTTTAGCCTGGAAATGAGAATATTCTACTAGGAAATTGAAACATGATGCTCAAAATGCTGGGAAGGACATAAAATCAGTTATTTATATTCTAAATGTGAACACATACCTCTAAACTTAGTTGTAACCCTCAGTCTGGGCACTCTAGTAGTACCAGACTCCTATGTAATCTAAAGATGTATTTGTTCCTCCCCTCTAGCACCTTCCTGAAGGAAAAGCTCAAGGACTGTGTGCTCTGTGTTGGGCTCTGGCCTAGGGTTATGTACTAGATGTGGATTTTTCTTACTGTGGAGCTAAAGACAGACAACCCTAGCAGATGGTTCAGTTTAGTCAAGACAGGACATGTAAGAAAATTAGTTTGAAACTCTTCTTCCTTATACCTTAAACCTTTTACCTCTTTACTACTTCCTCATTTAGAGGTTTTATGAATTTCAGGGTGAGTTGTTTCTTCTCCTTCCAGGTAAACATCAAGGTAAATTTACATCTCTGACATCAGCTATATCATTTACATCCATATACTACAATATCAGCTGTATTGTAACTGTGATCACTGATTCTATGTTTGTAACATTCTAGCTGGCAGATAATACAATTGAACAGATTTGGAGGATAGTGTACCCTTAACAGTCTGGCTTCTGCAATAAAACTATACATTAGATAAGCAACACTATGTCTTTCACTGATGTCGCTGCACAATTTTATATTTTCAGGATTATCGTTAGCTAAGCAGCCTTTACAGTATGTCATTATTTACACTCATGAAGTATCTTCAAGGGTAGCATTCAAGAGCAGATATCAGCCTTGTAACAAAAGCCTCTAGACTGTGATAGACATGTATATGTTCTTAGGAAGGCTGTCAGATCCTCACATTTCTGGAGCCTGAGCGCCACATGTCACCAAGTGGAACCAATGGAAATCTTTTCACTAACTCCAGTGAGCTTTGGATTAGTACTTCAAGTTTCTGTAGTAGTTCTAATCAGCCACTGCATGAATGTTAAGGATTTGAACAATGCCCTCGGAAGCTAGAAAGACAGAAGGTAGCGTTTCATCCATTCATTTCTGACAAGGGTGAAGGGCCGTAACAGAAGAATGTAAAGAGATACCACACAGTGTCTCAAAGCGGGAAATTAAAATTCTCACTATACTCTTTAAAAATCCAGAGGGATTTAGATGGATGAGTTTCTATTGGCTCTCTAATAATTCCTCTTAAGGATAAATCCATAAGAGGAATTAGAAGGGAGATAATGACTGAGGTTGATATACTTCTGAAACTTCTTTCCTGTGTGTCATGACCATGCCTATAGACTTTTAAACATTTCAGTGCCACTCCTTGAGTGGAAAACCTCCAGTGAATACTTAAAAGTAGCTTCAATATAAATCACAGCTCATCACTTTAAAGTCTAAAAGAAAATTATTTTCTCCTGATGCGAACTAATTGTCACAGCAAATTCTGGATAATAAACATACAAAACCAGGTTCAAAAAGTAATTAGTCATATTTTTGGAAGAAATGTTCATCTAGTAGTATTAAAAATAATGATGTGGACACAACTGAGCCTCATGAAGTTTATATGAGAAATGCTTGTGGGGAGGTATACTTAGGAATACTATTTCCTAAGGACCCATGCTTGGCATCCATTATAGATGCAGGCTTAGATAAGCTAGGCATCTTGGTTTCCAGTGTAGAACCAAAACTGTCTGCTACAGTTTAAAGGTTCTGATTATCAGGTAAGTAGGCAGAAAATAAGGAAGATAGAACAAAGGTGTTTAAAGGCATAAACAGATCAGTTGTGCATTAGATGACACTGTCCCAGAGAGATGTTGCTCGTTTGTAAAAAAAAGAAAGGAAATAGTTTGAAAATATATCAAAAACAGGCCACTGAAAATAGTAAAACTTAACGACAATTAATATTAACAAAAATAGTACCATATGTCTAGATTTTCTAAGGTTTTGTCCATTATGTGGTCATATGCCAAGATCATATGTCATATACTTTGTTTATATCTTGGAAAAATTACAAATTGCCATGTCCCTCCTACCAGCAGAAAAGCCTGGATGGAAGAAGTTTCTCACTGTTCTCATGTTAAAACTTTCTGTGTAAAAATAGAAAAATGACATGACTCCTATTAACTTTATGAACCTTCAAATCATTTCCTAACAAAAAAAGAAAGGACACTTGAGAAAATACAAAACTTTTCAGATTATTATAACATGAGGTATTGTTGATACCAAAATATTTAATATCTATTTATCTGTACATGCTCAAATAGATTTTTTTTCCAATGCACTGTATATTTTATATTATAGAATCAATAATCAGTTGGAACAACCTCTGACAACATTTTGAGAAAGTGAAATAAACGCAATCAAGGAATCTTAATTTAACACAAGAATGACTTGATTAAATTCTTGTATTATTGCACTTAATACCGGAGTAGATGAATTCTATCTACTAATTCTGTTTTACTACAAAATTTATTAATTGGTTTAATGTCATACTTCAGCTTTATTTAGAATATGATAGATTACGCGTAGGAAATTGAATTTGGAAATTTAAACACAGGGAGTGTGTCATACCCTACTGAAAAGCAATAACATAACATGAGGATTATAGGAGCATTATTTTAGTTCCAACTAGTCCCATGATTCCTTGATAATTATCAAGAAATGAAATTCCTACTAAAGGGAAAACTATCAGTGAATTCACTGCAGCCAGAATCACACCGTATCTGCTGCATTTGGTTGTGCAATTGCCCGTAAATTTCCTTGTTTATAAAGTAGTCATATTTCTGCTTTTTTTTCCCCTAAGCCTTCTAATATTTTGCATAACAAAACCAGTTATACTTTTTTGGGTAACTCTCACAATGAAATCTCACAAACAAAATATTTTCACAAGTCACTCATTAGTATCAACACTGAAATATTATTTTTTTTTTCCAAGACATTTAAGTAAGAAACAAAATATTTTTGTCAGAATAACGTATTGCCCTGTGAATATAACTGCTTGATAATGATCTCAGTCATTTAATTCAATCTTTTATACCTTTGTGTACTAATTTTTCCTCATTTTTTGACATGATATAAAGGGTTTTTACATCATTCCAGATGAAATCAGTTTGAGAGGCACATAATTTCCTGTTTTTCTAGTGACCTTGAAAATTTCCCTATAAGTCTGAAAATAAATTGATCTGAGGACTGCTAGGAGGATACAGGATCACCTGAGCATGTGGGACAAAATCATCTTTGCCAACCAGCTGGCCAACCTGCTGAGGAGACCTTTCAGCTGGGGCAGTTGAGGAAGGGAGATGATGATCAGTCAGACAAGGAAGCAGTAGAGTGGGTGCAGGGTGATGTGGGCAGGAGAGATGTGACAACAGACAAGGCAGGGATGAAGAGTGACTGAAGTATATGACATAAATAAGGGGGTGATGAGAGGGCAGCACTAAGAGAGACGCTTCCATGCTTCTGGGAAATCAGCACAACTATGAGATGTACTCCAGTGCATGCAGCATGGGGAACACAGAGGAGGAATTAGGGGTTTTTGTGCAGCCTCACTGGGATCAAGAAGACATGGTGGAATATCTTGCATTGCTATGGAAGGATACAAATGCTTTAGGAAGGACAGGACAAGAAAGCAGGTAGTGGGGAGTCACCTTTACGTTAGAGAGCAGTGGGAATGGGTGGGAACAGATGATAACCCAGCACAGAACTAACTGAGATTAAGAGGACAGATCAAACTGGGCAACATCGTGGTGGGTGTGTGCTACAGATCACTTTATCAGAAAGAATTATATGGGGTCTTCTTCAGAAAATGGAAAAAGTTTCAAATTCACGGGCCCTGGTGAGACTCCAATGCAAATTCCTTGATGACCTTTCTCAGGCTTTTTTCTCCCCAATTTTGTGACTATGAGTAAAATTTTACAATTACATGTACAGCTCTGTTGTGTTTTTCCATTAGCACATGCCTACTAATTTTAATTGCGTCGTAAGCCCTTTGTATGTAAGACATCCTGGCTGTTGGCATATTTATCTGAGCACTAAAAACTACTAACACTAAATTACAGCCCTCCACAAAGCATGCATCATGAGGAAGTTTCAGGTTTCATAAATTTTATCAATTCTATAACACTAGCATGTTCCTAATTTATGATAAAAGCTACACATGAGAGCTTTTAACACCTTATTAGTGAAGGACACATGTAGAACAAGGTACTTTGATCTACTGCAAGGATTTATGCTTCTACCTCCCTTTGTTACAAGGTTTTCTGTATCACATTAATAAAAACTAAAGAATGGTATGATTCAAATCTGCTATGGGCAAATAATGTCCAATAAGGCTTGATGAATCTTGCCTATGATATCAAGGAAACTGTAACAAATTTATAAATGGCAAATGTGTGTGATCTTAATAAAGAGTTAACCCAGAGAAAGTAGTGAAATCTGCTACTCAGACTAAGCTAAACTAATGAATGTTAATTCTGATTAAATCTCATTATTAGTCTCCACTTACATAAGTCAGCACGTCTTCTTTTCAAGATCATTACATCTTGGCTTCTACACACACACACACACACACACACACACACACACACACACACACACACACCACACACACACACTAAAAGAAACACTCATTCTGATGATTCAGATGCACTTTATAACTTTGCCTCATCCATGATGCTGTTGCTTTGAAGATAACTCAACGCTGAAGTGGTGCAACATCTTAGACTGTGATGTAGCTTCTTTTGTTCTCTGATTTATTGAATTACTTCTCTGAGGCTACTGCTAAGGATGAGCTGTTTGAGTGTTGTTAAGTTGGGTAGAAAAAAGACAGTGGAAGAAAACAGATATCCTTAGACAGAGCATCCTTTCAAATTAAAGAGGACTCTTAACTCATACAACTGAAAAAAATTAAGTCACACAAACATGTCTTCAGATTTTAACTAGAATCCTTAAGCAAAACAACCTCATCCCCTTTACAGAGTCAAATATGTCTAAAGATACAGAAAGTTAAGTTTTAAATAGAGAGATCGTAACTATGTAAAAAAAATTAAAAAAGAAGGGTTCTCACAGATTAGGTCTAGATTTTAATGCAGCATTTTTAAAATGAGGTTCATTCTTAATCAGATAATCCTTAGACTTCATTCTATGGTTTTGCACACTTATAGCCTTGGTTTCCACACTTTAATCCAATATTGCACACAAAGGTGTGAAACCCATTACCTCATTCTTGTACTCAATTTCAAAAACGTAGCCTGAAGGACAACTCTGGAAATTTAAGGCAGAAATTTTAAAAACAATTCTTTGTCTCTTTAAATGCTTCCTTTCAACTTCTCTATAATATTTCTGCCTTTCATAACCAAATTTATTGTTATCTTTGATAACTGAGGTTTTTCACTGATTATTCCAAATATCTAATTAAACAATTAAAAAAATACAAAGAGAAATTTGAGAAAATACTAGTATATTCTAAAATGAGATATGGTAATAATAGTTACATGTCTTCATGTGCCATATAAAATGAAATAAAGTCAACTTAATTTTCAATAATTTTTCAAATAATTAAATTTTGAAAATAAATTCAAGCATTTATATGAGTAGGCAGTTTCAAGCCATTATAGTGAAACCTCTTCCAACAAGCTATGAGGTCGCTGTTTTCACCTATTTTTGCAGCCTGGCATATCCAAAGCTAAGCAGGCCTCCCTAGTCACCATTTAATTTATACCAGTCATTTCCATCAATTGCAAGACAATTACATTAATTGGAATGGTCCTTAGTAAACTACAACATCAAATATTCCCATGTGTGGCTGTAATACATCCATCTCCCTCTCCAACCACACTGAGTTTTCTGAAAGCAGTAAGGTTCTCCAAACCCAACCTCAGAATCCCTTTTTATCAGAGATTGACTCCAGTCTCTGAATCCTTCAACACATTTTAAGTTGCCTTCTAAATTTTTAAGTTGGGTTTGGTTTTATTTTTGTTTTGTTTTGGGTTGCTTGAGGATTTGTTTGAGTCAGGTTAAGTATACTTAGTAAAAAAATTTGACAAACTTCTCTTACAAGGCTTAAATTTTCTAAAATTAGTTCTCATTAGCTATAACAGGATAGAATTACAAAGTCATTATAGTTTAGCTAGATCTGAGCCCTTAATAACAGACTTGGCACCTTTTTATGATTAAATTGCTTTCAAAAGAGTGATTTTCCACAACTTAGTGGCTCCACCAGCTCATGATGCCACAGACACCTATCCCCTTTGGTGTGCAACTACAGCGCAACAGATGGAGAGGAAAGGCAATATTAGAGACTTCTCATCACTTCCCTTTGGTCCCTGAATTAGGACTTATAGTGAAAGATTTCTGTTATTTTATTTGAAGGCTCTGTTTTAATGAATCCTTGTTTCATTCTGAATGTAGTTAAATAAAACTGCAGAGATTATTTTCAGTATACATGGCCCAAAATAAAGCAAATTACGGGGTGTGGGGGGGTGGGGAGTGCTGGAAAGAAAACAGTTTTGCAAGAGACTAGCCATCTGGTGATACAGGATTACCTTACTATTACTGCCATGAAGCCCATAATAGCAGAGGTGACTGCAATATTTTGGGAGAATGACCAAATTGCAGAAAGAGAAATCTTCAGATGTGAAAGCATGGTTCTCAAATCTGTGTTTTGTCTCTTTTCTCCCATGAAAAAGTGTGAAGCCAAATAAAACCGTTTATTTAAATAAATGGCAGCTAAAAGCTATTACTTTTTGAAGAAAATTAGTTTGCATACTGCGAGGTATTTGGAGAAAATGGTCCAAGTATATTCTTGTGTTTTGAATTGTTAATGGGCTTCTATCATACTTTTTCACACTAAATAAAGAAGATCTGTCAGCCTTATGGAGTCCTGCTCCTGTAACACATTCAACAGATGTCTTCTATTAGGAAGAGAATGCCTGTAGGGTGTGAGCCCTGTCTAGTCAGACGCTTTAAACAAGGACATATAAGGGATGCAGACGTTTTGCCAGGATTCTCTCTCTTTTTATAATGGAACCTCAGTGTGAATTTGTATAGGAATGAATGAGGGAAACAAACCCAAAAAAAAAATTTCTTTCAGAAGACAGAAAATATCAGGGGAAGTAAATATATCAATAAGATTCCCTTTGTGATATTGACAGTTACTTGAAAGCTATGAGTCTGTTTTGTTTAGATAAACAAAAGCCCATTTTTACAGTCAAGCATAGGTTAGTTCCAACAAAGTTACATGTTGCATCTAACCCCTGAAACTTAAACTCGGATCTAGTCTCTCAACAGTAGTTGTGTGAACCAAAACAAACAGCACAGAGGACACCAGCTCAAATCAGCTATTAGAAAATCTATGAGGAGAAAGATGTGTCTTTAAATATCTCTGTTGCCTAAATTGTCCTAGATTCTGTGAAGTCCAATGGGTTTTTGAAGGTTGGAAAAAAATTTAGTAATATTTCTTAGGAAAAGCATATTTTTATAAAACTTATGATGGATTTATGTTTTACTAAATGCTCTCAATACCAGAGACTGACTGTAGATAACTGCCAGTTAAAGAGATCCCAGCCCTAATTGAACTTTATCATGCTCAAAGGCAAAAAGACTCAAAGCAACACACACTCTGTCTTAGGGGTTCTAAGGCAAACATAAAAACTGCAGAGATTTCCCTAAGATGAATCCTCCTGTTGTATAAAAATTGGATTCTACTTAAAGATACAATGAGTTATAATACAAATGAATAAAGAATTTCAGGGGAAAAAAAAAACAAAAACAACAACAACAACAACAACAACAACAACAACAACAACAACAACAACATAAATCTTATTTTGGTTTTAATGTCATAGAATGAAAAATTCAGAAAAATCTAAATCAAGATTTCTTGTGTTATCTCAGTGTAACTTCTTTACTACTAAACTATCATTTTTGTTTTTCCCAAATTTATTTAGTTGTGAGCAAAGAACCCAATAATATATCCAATTATTATTAAATACAGAACCAATGGATATTTGCAGTAACTTTGTTTTACTTGTTTATTGACACTGAAATTGTGGGTAGAATATCAGTCTTGGGATGACTTTCTTCTCAGCTAATGTTAGTGCACTTTAACCATTTCTAGGGCTCAGTGTACATGTGAAATAGATAAATTTTGCAACTCTGTTGTGTTGTTTGAGATTATTTTTAGGAGAGATAGAGAAACATAAATGAAGTAATTGTGAACCAAAAAAGGAGAAACAAAATAATCAATGCTAACAAAGCAGCGTAGTTTTTCATAAGATTTACAAGTAACCTTGTAGGTAGTTCAACCCATCAAAAAAATCATCATTTTAAATTTAACATATATTGAGTAGCATAAATCAGAATCTGAAGCCCTAGCTCTCAATTATTCAAAAATCAATGGGATTTTTTTAGCAATCGAATACTAAATCCAAAATTAATTATATAATAAAGGGAAATTAAAGAAGTATTTTAAAACTTGATATTTAACACATAATAAACAACTGTATATACATTACCATAGTGAAATGAAGGGTAACACTTTGTGTTGACACTGTATCCAGTAGCAATTTTGATGGCGTTCCTATAAAAAAAAAAAAAACAAACCAAACCCCACGTATTGATTTTGCCCATGAATTCTGAGATTTGTGCAACTTTTATTTTAATGAGCAAACAAAAGAGTGCAAGTATTTTCATAAGCATAAATTCTGGTTTAGAGGGTCTCCTGTGCACGTTATTTCATTTAAAATGAACAGCAAACACAGGGTAAAATTTGTGAAAAGATAAAAACTTAACTCTGGTACAGAAAATGTAACACAATTTTAATTAAGGTTGGCAACCGAATACTGAATTTTATTCTGAAGGTGGACAGCAACCCCGTTTATCCAATGAATTGGACATGCGAAGTCAACCATACTGTGATTCTATGATTCTATTGTTTAATGCATGTGAGAAGTTTTGACAAAACTTCTTTCTGACTGTGTAATATTTTAAAACTTAATCATAATATTATGGAAAAGAGATACATGTATTTTGTAATGAAATAGATATCTAGATATATAGATATAGATCTACTAAAGATAACCCCTGCTTCATACAGTTTTTTCTTAAATAGACATTGGGAGGGAACCTCACGGTGCCCTTCAGTAATCAACTTACCTCAGGTCACATATGAAGTTTGTTTATTTACATTTGCAAGGCCTGTAGAGTTGGTACAATGCAGCAGCCAACAACAATTCTTGCTAGTTCCTTATGAGATATTTGCCTGAACTTCAGGTTACAATTAAAGCTTCACTGAGTATCTAGCTTTATATTTGGATTCTGAATGCACTTAGATATGTGAAAACATGAAAAAATTAAATGCGTTAGGGAAGGAAATTCATTCTACTTTTAAGAGAAGGACTAGAATGGAAATCATTTTAGTGTCTGAGATGGGGAAGACTGGGTTCATTCTTTGGTGCCTGGAGAGCTGAGGGCATATAAGTGGCAGGAAAAATGGCTTTGGCTTGGTTTGAAGGTCGATGTGATTGACTAGCTTCAGTAAAGGTCTAAAATCAGGACCTGGAGAGGTGAATTGCTATTGATAGCACTTGAAAGACACATAAAGCTGTGAAAGACCTGGAGCTGGAAGAGCAAATTGGTTCTGGCTAGTTTTCTAGATGTTACACGGTTCTGGGTACAGTTATCAACAAGAAGAAAGTTTGGTCCTGAAAATAAACTCAGAATTCTCCAGGATCTGAATGGTTTACCAGCGATGCCACCTACAGCGAGTATACATGAATCATAAAATCACAGAATCACAAGGTTGGAAAAGACCTTTAAGATCACTGACTCTAACAGTACCTGACCTTTCCTAAACCATATCCCTAAGCACCTCATCTACCTGTCTTTTGAATACCTAAAGAAAGGCTTGATTTAACTTAGAGAATATGAAGAAGCAATGAACAATATTTCTTTCCAGGTTCTTGTAGCCCTGCACTCCAGAATGCACAAGACCAGAGGTTTGAAGTGGGCAACATTCATAAACTTGGTATAGTCCACATCTGTAGAGTACAAATAAAACTTCTGGTTTGGTTGGCAATTTAACTGCAGGAACTGAATTTTTCATTCAGTTATGATTTGAAGATGTGAAATGGTGCACTTAGCAGGGACAAGTAGGTCAGAATGAGATGGACCTGTCCAGAAAGTCCATTGTTAAAGTTTATCTTTCATTTCAGTTTGAAGATTAAGTAGTATTGGAGATGTGGGCTACATGTAACCAGTAAGATTCACCTAGTCAAGGACAGAAAGTATTAAATGGCTAGTTTTGGAAGCTGCAGAAAAGGTACAAAACAAGATTTGGAAACTGTAAAAACAAATCTTGTATAGCTCATCTCCTGTCTTTAAAAAACCTGGTGGTAATATACAACCTGGTGGTAATATATAACCTCCTTTTACCAACAATCAATGCCCACATCAATATTAGACATTAAACTTTCCAAAACCATGCCTCATCTTGACTCAGAAGATCCTGAATTATATTGTAACCAGATTAGTTCTAGAGGACTTGTTTTATAGCACCCAATCTTTAAAACAAGCACAAATATAGCTTTAAATAAGATATGCAACCTAAATCTGCCTCAAATCTACTGAAAACCCACTTGGCTCTATTGCTAAACTCTCATCTCAGCTCTGTGAGACTTGTACTTCCAGTTCTGGTATAAACATGGATTTTACGTATCTTCTGTTCCAGCCCCTAATTGAGACGTCAGCCCTTACTCTAGTCTTAACCACAGTTTTCCTTTAGACATTACTCTTTGTTTTAGTCTACACAGTCTGCAGCAATTACGGTTTTTTTCAGTTGCTGATGAACTGTTATACTCCCCTATGATTACAGCACCCATCCTAGATTTATGTGAAACATATTCAAACCAGAAAGAAAAACATTTACCCAGGCCAGCTGTGGGATCATCCTAACTCTGCAGGCATTATAAAACACAAACTTCTTAGCACCTTTCGTAGAGAACCCACATTTAACCCTTCCCTGTACTCAAGTCACCCCTTCTCTCAGTTATGCTTTAAGGACCCATAAACTCCTTAACAGAACTTCTTGAGCCTGTATGCTCTGCTCAGTCCAGCAACAAACTCAATTTCTTCACCTGATTCTCTCATTTTACACTTATTTCTATTCCAAACCTCATTAACACAGGAAATCCTCCAACGCAATCATACCTAAAGACTCAAAATCCATATTTTTTCTAACAGTGTTCTTTAAAGACTTCAGTCTCTGCTTTTCTTAGTACTACTCCATACCATAAGAATATCCCTAGACCTTTATGTTCCTTTCCCCTGCAGAACTAATCTTAATTTCATACTCAGACCAAAATCAGATATAATTCTGTTCCTATGGACCTCTCAGGAAAGATAAAGCAATTATCCCAACTTTGTAGTCCCTGTTATGATAAATATAATTCTTGTTTCTAAACTTTTTAACAGTAGTCCCATCCATAGTGTCTTAGTATCACCTAGGAAGCAGTGGCTAATCCAACCCTCTAGCATGCAGTTAAGACAAAGGAAAAGGTTAGGTTTACAGGAAAATGAAGAGCCTACTGAATTATACTGTCATGGCATGATACCTGGTAAACTGGGCTAGACCTGCAGGGTCTGGTATCTTTTAATTAATTCCTATGTTACTTTAAGCTTATAATAATCCTGAAAGTAAGATTTGAGATTAGTGTTGGTAGTACTATCAGGGAGAGGAGATTATAGAAATATGTGGATACAGCCATATTTTGGACGGTGCATTTATGTCCCTTCCTCTCATGCTTTCCCCCTGCCTCCACTCCTCCCAAATTTGAGACTAAGTTAAAGAGCAGGAGTGATGGATTTCTTAAAGTTATTGCTGGATCTTTCTATACATGCAGAGATTGGTCTGGAATGCCTGGCCTAAAGGCACTTGCAAGGTCTATTTTGCCAGCATTACAGAATCACAGACTCACAGAATGTTAGGAGTTGGAAGGGACCTCGAAAGATCGTCTAGTCCAACCACCCTGACTGAGCAGGATCACCTAGATTAAACCACACAGGAACGTGTCCAAATTGGTCTTAAATGTCTCCAGAGAAGGAGACTCCACAACCTCTTTGGGCAGCCTGTCCCAGTGCCCTGTCACCCTCACCGTAAAAAAGTTTTTCCTTATATTCAGATGGAACTTTCTATGTTCCAGCTTAGACCCATTGCCCCTTGTCCTATCACTGGCCATCACTGAGAAAAGCCTGGATCCATCCTCCTGACACTCACCCTTTACATATTTATAAACATCAATGAGGTCATCCCTCAGTCTCCTCTTCTCCAAGCTGAAGAGATCCAGCTCCCTCAGCCTGTCCTCATAAGGAAGGTGTTCTACTCTATTATCTTGGTGGCCCTACACTGGACTCTTTCAAGTTCTATGCTCTGCATCTCTGTTCCTCATTCTTACCCTCAATTTGCATCTATTAGTCATAACTGCCACAGAAGAGCCTTTATTCCAGTACTGTATTATCAGCTATTTGGTCCTACTTTATAACACTTTATAATGATATGAAATTGGTGGGTACTATTATCTTACCTAAGGATTTAGGGAGGAATGAATCTGCTGGCCACAGTTAAGTGCTTAGGCTTTTGAAAAAGGTCTGAGGTTCTTATATAAAGCACAGTAAAAAACATATTTTTTCCTGAGTTCTCAAAGTCCAGCAAAAGCAGAACTTGATCTGACAGAGGTGGATGTGTTCAGTGTAGTAACTTCCTGTCTATATTTCCCAACTACTGAATTCTTTGGATCTGTTTTATTGAAAATTATAAATGCACAGTTTTAGTGAAGGTCCCACTTAGGAACAGAGCAGACATAAATTAAAAATGAGACAGGTGCTGGATGTGATGTAGATAAGTGTTTTACAGCTGTTCTAGCTACAAAAGCTACCTTTTGGTACAGTAAAGATGGGGTGAGAGTGAATGTAAGAGTTCGATAAGGATCTGGGACAAGGCCCTGAACTGAATCTACTGAAACTCAGCTCCTGAGCCAAATGAAACCTCAACACAGCCCCTCACAGCTCTTTTTTGCAACCTTTTTCATGGCCGGCTGATCCCAGGCTCCATGGCAGCATTGTATCCAAGCTGGCTTTGACCACAGCTAGTCAAACATCTCAGAGAAGAGAGAAGACTGCAGGGGCTGTTCTTGGAGCACTCAGGGCTCTGACAGCGACGATGAGTGAGGAACACCTGCCCAATGTTTTAGCAATAAAACCCTACCATGGCAGGTGAACAAATGTGTGTTGACTGGAAGAGGCACCTAAGACAGCAGATCAGCCTTGCTGTATGATTCCCTCTTCACGCTGTCGCAGCCCATGCAAGAGTTAAACCTCGGGTTATCCAGCTGATACCCCAGTTGAGATAAAGACATCAAAATGTTCTACCATGCACAAAAGATAATTGTGACATAGAACATATCATAGTGAATACAGAGCCAGATCTCTGTCACACTTTCTAACTAATATGGCTGAGCTGTCCTATTCTCTGTGTAACTCTTTAATATTGCTAACACCCCTCTTCTGCTGTTCTTTTACTACTTGCTGCAAGCTTTCTATATTCAGAGGTTGTGCAACCATTTGTATGGAAACAAATAAATACATGTCCTTAATAAATAAAATAAAATAAAATAAAATAAAATAAAATAAAATAAAATAAAATAAAATAAAATAAAATAAAATAAAATAAAATAAAATAAAATAAAATAAA
>VXBZ01007436.1:181-14622 GCA_013399135.1 Heliornis fulica | reverse complement strand
AATCTGCAGTCAGAATAAAATAAAATAAAATAAAATAAAATAAAATAAAATAAAATAAAATAAAATAAAATAAAATAAAATAAAATAAAATAAAATAAATCTCTGAAAACTTCCCAGGAAGATGCTTATCTTCCTCTATTATGTTGAGGACAGAATCTCCACGCCTGTTATTTTTATGAAAGGCATAAGGCAGGTGAAAGCATCAAGGACTTGTTAAAAATAATAGGCTCTGTACAAGGCAGTCATCCTTCACAACATGCCATAGAATCCTATGAATACCAATAACTTGCCTTCTCTTATTGAGGTACAATACAGTATTTGTTCATGAAAAATATCTCCTGAGAATGCTTTTTCATGTCAGTTTCATATCAAGTAACTAGCAAGATCTAGACTTCAGTTTTGGTGAATGCTACACCACATTTTGACTTATGATCTTCCATTCCTGAATGGGAACTGGGATTTCCTAAGGCTCCTTCCCCAGATTGGATGGTTTAACAACCCAAGGGTGTCTGGATCTCAGTAAGCCACTTGAAAGGTCTAGCAATGTTTCTAGGTTATCCTCAGGCTGATTTTACTGGGAGTCAATCATTCCCTGTGAGTTTCAATTTCATTGTACTTGCCCTGTGTGCTATTTGTCTTTGTATCCTGATCAGGGCAACAGATTTTAATCCTTTTCTTTAGTTCTGGAGCCTCCTGTTTCCAATGTTCCTGTAGCTGCGGGTCTTGCTGTGCCGTAAGTTCTTCCAGTTGCTCACAATTTCTTCTTGAAGCTTCTAGTGGGACTGACGCTTTCACCTTTGTAACTTTGGCTATAGGTACATTTGCTGTGACTGTTGCTGGTCTGTGCTGCTAGCTTCTTGTCTCTTTCCGAAGTACTGTGCATCTGTGTTGCTCACAGACACCAGCCTTGCTGCACACATTCTCCAACTCAGACGGACTGGGTTTGACTACGGTCATCGCAGGACAGCTGGTATCATTCCACTGAACAACGCTTGATCACTGTTCCAACACAAAGAAAATACAGCAATTCTACCCAGGGAATAACAACAAAGATTTTCTTCCTTCAGCAAATGGAAAACTTGGGGTTTTTTTTCAATTACTATAGAAGAATCAGGACACACACAACGGCAGCCCCTCTTAAAATTCACAAATACTTGAAAAATTGGCATGCAACTCTCCTTCTATCCTGGACCTTCATTCATGGAGGTAGGAATTAACCTCCTGGGCTTATTGAAAGCATGTGTGTATCATTTTATTATGGAAAACAAGCAGACGATTTGCTAAATTCAAAAAAAGACACATGAACTCTATTTGAGGGAGCTAACAAAATTAGTTCTTGTGAGTCATCACTGCATTTCTGGTAAAGTGAAAGTATTCAGAACAGGAAGAATAGATTAATTAGCTTTAAACTTGAACCCTGCAAAGCTCACACAGCTAGGATAAAACCAGGAACCAGCAGGCATATAACGACTTTTATTTTATTTTCTAGAAAGTATTGATGGGTTTTTTATAAGGGCAACAGAGCTGAAGAGCACAGTAGAGTTTTTACAGGACTGTAATGAGGGTCAGAGATCATAATCATAATCATGGCTCTTTGGCCCACAGTAAAGTTAATTCTGTTTCAATTTTTTTTTTTAATGAGAAACTGATTTTTATTTTTTTTTTAATACAGGTTTTACAAGATATTCAGGAATAGATGGAGGTCTGGAGCCATCAAACATGTTTATTTCTGAAGCAAGTATGATCATCATATCATATAAGAAATACAGTTGGTCTTCAGCAACTCAAAACAGGTTACAGTGCATGTGATGGGCTACTACTGAGTAAACAGTTTGATCTGGAGGTGGGCAAGGGTTCAGGACTGCAGCAAACTGGGACAAGTGATGTACAATTCAAATCCGGATCAGTAGGGTGAAGGCTGGATTTAACAAGCATGGTTTATGGTTAACATCTTCTGAACTGTCTTCTAAATACAAAGTAACTTTTGCTGTCATGAGTGACAGCAAAAATAACCTGTGACTGCATTTCTCCACTTGCCTATAAGTAAGTAGAGTAGCTGCCATTACGTAGTTTAATATCCCTGGCATAGAACAACAACAGAGTAAGGTCTGGAAAGTCCGAGGAATAGAAGAGTACTATAGTCGGTGCAGAAACAGCAACCACTGCGAGTGGAGGCATTACCAGCCTCAGTCAAAGAAATAGAAGAATTCTTAAAAAGGTGACAAAGAACAAAAAAAGTGTGAATGTTTTGAACTAGTAAACATTTAAAACATAAAGGAACTGAATATTCACAGACCTCTTCTTCAGGTACCAGAAGGTTTTCCCATAGATCACAAACATCTTGTTAACAGAGGCTACACAGTACTGCCTGGACTCTTGCAGCAAAAAATATCCATTAAGACTCATGGAAAGACAAACTATCTAACTTCCCTTTCTACTTTCTCGGGTGTCCTCTATCCAGGCCTACCACCTTGGCAGATCTATTGCTTTGTAGGCTTGTAACTAAGATTTGGGTAAGAGGTGTGATTAGGATTACAGGTTAGGGCAGTACTCCTGAGAAACTAAACCCCAAGAGCCAGGAGATGGACTGGTGCTGGTAGGACCAAAATGTTTATAACTGCAGGTTCCCATGCTGTTCTTATGACTTGATGGCACAGGGATTTCAGCTTATGTCAGGACCACTCAAAACTAGCAAGGTTAAAATGAGGACTGCATTCAGCATGGGCAATTGACTTATCGAGTACTATAGAGAAAAACTGGTTCACTGACTTATTAATTTTAAGAGTGGGAATAGTATTATGATTAAGATTATCTTAGATATGATGACAGCAGATTTATTAATATATTCTATTAAATTTTCTGAGCAAGAATGTTGGACACCATCAAGAGTGAACTGACTGATTTCTGCAGTTAATATAAACCAAACTGGTGAAAAATTATGGTTAGGTTTGAAATAAGAATGTATTTATAAAATAAGGACTGAAAATGGTAATTCAGTGCTATGCTTTGTTTATTGATATGTTTATTATCCCATAGCTCAGAGGAAAGTTTAGACCAGTAACACAATTGGTAGTTGATTCCAAATGAACTGAAGGCAAATAATCTCTGGCTAGGCTTACAATGAAACACCAAACTACAATCATTACTGTGAATTTTGATTCTGACAGTTCTGGACTGCAATGTGTTTTAAATTTCTCAATGCCCTATGTTGAATTATTTTCTCTCACCCATAACATTCTGTAAGAGTGGCCATACCTGGTGAAACAAGATTCCATGTAGACCAGCATTCCGCACTGACAAGAGGACACACAGGAAACAGCACAGAAATGCAAGCATTTAATGATACATTACTACGAAAAGATTACTCCTGCAATCCCCAGGAGATCATTCACAAACTTAGAGGACAGATGAGTCAGGGTATTGTTTATTTAGTAGCTTTTTATTTTACTTTTTCCTTCCATAAATTTTTCCAGCCAACTTTGAAGACATTTGAACTCTCACTATTTTGATCATCCAATGCCAGGCTGTTTTGCAGGTATCCACATGTTGTGTTAAGATCCACTTCCTATCCTCTTTTCTGAATGTAAAGCCCCAAGCCCTTCATTAGAAGGCACATTTTTTTCCCTAGTTACTACTCTACCCATGGCACTTGAGCTCATAAACCTCTACCACATACCACTTTACTCACCTAATTTCCATATTGAAAGTCCAAATCATAGAATCACAGACTGGTTTGAGTTGGAAAGGACCTCAAAGACCACCCAGTTCCAACCCTTTGCCATGGGCAAGGACACTCTCCATTAGACCAGGTTGTCCAAAGTCCCATCCAACCTGGCCTTGAACACTGCCAGGGAGGGGTCAGCTACAGATTCTCTGGAAAACCCCTTCCAGTGCCCCTTCCAGAACACCCTCGCAGTGAAGAATTTCTTCATAATATTTAATCTAAATACAGCTTATTTCTAAATTTAACACATTACCCCTTGTTCTATCACTACACTCCCCGTGAAGAGGAACAGTCCCTCTCCATCTTTTCTGCAGGCCACTTCAGGTACTGGAAGGCTGCAATAAGGTCCCTTCAGAGCCTTTTCTTCTCCAGGTTGAACAAGCTCAACTCTGTCAGCCTGCCTTCATAGAAGTGCTTCAGCCCTTTGATCATCTGAGCCCCTCCTCTGAAGTCACTCCAATATGTTCGTGTCTTTCTTGTCCTGCAGACCCTAGAGCTGGACACAGTAGTCCAGGTGGGGTCTCATGAGAGTGGAGAGACAGAATCACCTCCCATTACATGCTGGCCATGTTGGTTTTGATGCAGCCCAGGACATGGTTGGCTTTCTGGCCTGTTAGCACACACTTCCAGTTCATGTTGAGCTTATTCTGCACAAACACTCCCAAGCCCTTCTCCTGAGGGCTGCTCTGAGTCCACTTAGCTGTTCCTGTATAGAATCAACTTCATGCTCCTGATCACCTTTTTTAAACTCCTCCAGAACTAATATATATTGCTGCAGTGGGGAAGGAGGAGGGAACACAGCTGCTGACAGATCACTCCCATCTGTGGAGAGGAGTGCTTCCACCGTATTGTCTGCTCTTTTTTAAATAGTTCTTAATAGTGACTTGATTTTGAACACCAGGATGACATTTAAAAGAACTGTCTATTCTAATCCCATATTATTCCAAAAGTATAGTAATCCGCTCCGACATCAATCTACTTTCTGTGTAAAGTTTATTTTCCCCACATCTTTTCTGATTTTCAATTGTCAGGCTTTCCTGAATAACTCAATATCAGTAAATGCTATCATATTTTCCATGGCATATTTTATTTATGACTATGCTGGAAATTATTCTTAGAACAGATCCCTGAAGGGCTCTATGGATAACCTTCTTGCACTGTGGAAATTTACTCCTTCCTCCAATCTCCATTTTCCATATTCTGGGCAATTATTTACCTATTTGAGGACTTTGCTTTTTATTCAGTGGATACTTTACTTATTTAGGGACCTTTTGAGAAAGTTTGTTGACAGTACCAGACAGATTTCCTTAATGCATGCTGATTCCTCCAAAAAAAGTACAATAGATTTGTAAGGCATGACTTTCCTTTACAAAACTTGTATTAATAATATTGAAACACACTGACAGGTAGCTAAAACCACCTGAACTATAGGAAAGCTAACAACAGTGGGGAAAAAAAATCCATTTGCGGCACAGCTAAGAGAGAGGGATTCTAATGCACTGAAAAAGAAATGAATCTTGGCAATGAAACGGGCCTTTTAACTAGACCTGAATTGTTAAATTATTAATAGTGCAGAAAAGGAACATTTATTCAATTAATACTTTTGTTCTGTCTTTAGAAGAAAGCCAGATAAGATACATGGATCACATAGGAATAAAGGAAAGATTCTTAATTCACTAGTAACTGAGAAAGATATTAGACATCAGAATCAGATAAGCATCTTACAGGCACATAAGATGTTTCCAGTAACACTTAATTGTTTGCTGAGGAAATATCTAGCCTCATGATTTTAATTTTATTTATTTATTACAGTGACAATGAAACTGTAGAAGACAGAAAACACTGATGTCTTTTTTTTTTTTTTGTCACCACTCAGGATGTGGATATGGAGTGATATGGATGATAATTGATTAGTCTGATTCCAGTCAGAGGTAAATTAATAGAAAATTATTTAAAAATCAATAAATAAAGAATTAAAAGTTGGGATTCTAGGTAATCTCAATCAACACAGATTTTACAAAAATAGTTTTTGTCAAACAAGATAGGATGGATTTTTTTAATATACAATAGATTTTTGTTGACAAAAGTGACCACACATTTTTTAGGGAGTTAAATATGTACTACAAATATAGTGACCTGATATAATAACCCAATGCCATCCTGTAGCAAAATGACAGAATAAATTGGCACTTGAGTTTAATAACAAGAGATACACAACTATAAACCCTGACACAGCAATGGTGAGACTGTTACTGCCATGCTATGAACTATTGTGATGTGTCCTTTTACAAAAGGATGTAAGAAAAAAAAATTGAAAGCACCACCAAAAAACCCCACCAAAACATTAAAATAATTTAAGGGCTGTAGAAAGTGTCAAAAGAAATTTTCCAATATAAACTGGAAAAAAGGTCAGCTGTTCTTGCCTTGAATAACATGAAAATCTATTAAAATGATCAAGTAAACACAGTAACTTATCTCTGTTATCTTCCATTAAACCACTGATGTCTGAATAGCTAATTGAGGCTGGATTCATTACAATCTTTTCCAGAGACTCAAAGTATGTGGACATTACATCAGCTGAGAGAACTAGGACCAAGGTTCATGGGGTACTGATGAATTAAATATCATCTGAGTTTGATCTTCTGGATATATTCCTTTGGGTAAGATAAGAACTGTGCCATTTCCCTTTCATGGCAACAAAAACGTACCTGTTCTCCACATCATCTGGAGCAACTAATCAGAACATCCATTTACTCTGCACACATATATGATCAATATTGAAATAGCTTTTCTATTCCAAAGTATGCAACTTATGACAGATCCATTTGAGGTTCTCTTGAGATACATGGCTAACAGATAACTGTTCTGCTGTCAGGGCCATCTCACCTTGAATATAGATTAAGATGAATAAGATGAACATTCTTATTTTTACCATGAACATAGAAACCTGACTTTTTTTTTTTCTCATGTTTTCTCATGCCTTACTGTTCGGTAAGTAACTTTCTTCACTCACAAGGACTTGCTTGTCGAACACAGTTTTACCTTGTCTAAGTGGGGTGTAGAATACACACACATATATATGTTAAAAAAGGAAAATATCAGAATGCAGCAATGTTTGGAGTTTCGTTACTAAGAAATACCCTAAACGGATGACACTCCATTCATTTCTACTCCTTCACCCATTTTCTCAGACTGAAAACTTCCTACAACATGAGAGCTGGTAAGATGTTTTCAAACATGACAATATTTAATTAGGGGAGTGCTCCTTTGTTAAAAGCACAGTTCTGCAGAAATATTTAACTTTCTATCAAACTCTGACAAATCACAAATACAGCTCCCTAGTCATTTGTACCAAACACATTGCTTCAGTCAGGCAACTGGGGACTTAACAGACTGAACAGACAATCTCACGGTCAAGTTTCTTGGCACGGTCAGGAGTTGCAGGACACGGTGGAGCCAAGAACATAGTAGTCTTGGGAAATCTATCTAGATCCAAGCTTTAAAGACCCTGGAAGGCCCTTCAAGACTTGTTTTGTTAGATATTCTGTTCCACATGTTCCCTGTGCTAGTCCTAACTCTGGGGAACTCCCAAGAGTTCTCCCATTTCTGAATTAGCTGGGTGCACCATTTATTTTGGAAAAATATCATAAGCTATTCTGTGATTTCCTGAAATTCCTTTAATACTTACTTTGCACCATCAAGATTTTTCAAGGTTTTTATTTGTTTAGCGAGATTGCCTCAAATCAAAAGAAAGATGCTTTGAAATATTTGACTTCTACAAAGAAGTTCCAGATTTTATTGGCTCTTAATCACTACAGTCAAAACCCTTTTCCTTTGAGTATTGTCCTCTTGGTCCTCCAACAAGTGAGGAATGGACAAAGAGGAGACAAATAGTTCTGTCTCAAGCAAGACTTTGGTTTGGTAGTTGTTATTTTTAATCTGGACCCTATGCTTTCAAACAGAATAACTGCGGAGGTCACAGCTGCATTGGGCAACGCTGACCAAGGAACATTCTCACTCTGTAACAGCCTCTAACAGAAACATCTGTCTACAATTTCTGGCTTAAGTGAAACTATCAAAGTTGTTACTTCCAGTAAACTAGCACTGCAAAATAAGCAATAAGATGGGCATAAATAACTATAACCATGTGCAGTGATAGAAGTCTGCCTGCCTTCCTTTAATTACAAACTCTTTGGTATATCAGAAAGTTTTTCAAATTTGCATACAAGAGAAATAACCACTCAGTTGAATATTTTAATTAGAAATTAATATTTTAAGACAAAAACCTTTCCCTTGTGCTATTTGTCACTAAATTTTCATAAAAATGCATGAAGACTTCCCAGATGACTATGCCAACTGGAAAAGGTGAAAACAATTGCACTGTTTCTGTTATCCAGGCTGGGCTCAACATAAAATCTAAATTAATAATATGAATAGTGAATCATCAATTAGGTTTTTATCTTTTATGATACAAAATAGGTACTAATTCAGCAACATAAGGTCTTTTCATAGCTATACCTGTTGGTGTTTTCATTTAGCTGTATTTTCCTAAATAGAAACAAATTGAAAACTGTAGAAAAGACTTTTATAATGTGATTTTTTTCAGTATGACAATTCAACACCAACAATAAAATAACTCATAAAAATTTAAGATGGATCTCACTTTGTAATGAATGTGAGATCCAAGTCAGTTTTCAGTTTAAGAAGCATTTGACATTATTCTCTGAGGCAAGCTTTGAGAAACCTAATCTTACCTTAGAGTAAGGTAAAAGACAAAAAAGTGAGGAAAATAAATAAAGTAACATTCCCCTCAAATGAATAGAACATTTTCATCAGTCTCAAAAGGGTACTCTGTGTGAAAATGTCTTTGTTAAAAAATATTGGGGGGAGGGGGCAGAAATTGGGTCGATATAAAGGCTGAAGAGAGAAATCGCAGTAGCAAAATATTCAGTATATTATAGCTTGATAAAGGAGAAAGACCAGCTTGCAAAGACCATACATAACTATTTTTTAACCATTCCTTTTCCTCCAGGCTAAAACTAAAGATATTGAAACTTTTGGTCCTTTGCCATACAAGATCTAATACTTGCATTTTCCCAAAGGGAAAGAAAAAAAATAATTTTATTCTGTTCCACAATTCAGTTGATTTCACTGCAATTCTGCCCAACTGACATGGGTTCTTTCATTCCTCCAGTGGAATCTGTGTACAGCTGCCTGACCATAAAGACATAGAACTATTTTTCCAAGCTGATTCCAAGTTTTGAAGCTGCTTTTTGAAGTTGCTGCAGTTCACAGATTCCAATGCTTATTTTACTCCAATTTAGGCCATGATGTAAAAAAGCTCCTGTCCATTGTTCTGACTATTAAAAAGTCCCCAAAAGGATGAGTGGTTTGCAGCAACCTCTTATCCCTGGCAACATGGTTAGAACCCACAGGTTGTGCCTATCCCAGATGATAAAACTGAACGCTGTCAGGGAGGGTCCCTGGCCCTGGAACCCAGCCATCGATTCTGTTAAACTGTTAAAGCAGTCCCTAGCATGTGGTTAGTCTGTGACAACTCCCCCGATCAATTCCTGGGTGCTGTTGGGAAGCTAGGCAGTCCAGGAAGTGTTCCTAATGAGTAGTTTGCATAAGAGTGTCCTCTCATGGGCACCAAGGACGGACAGAATGGATACAGTCCACCCTGTGCCAGCTGGCTTAAGAGCCGGAGACTTGATCGAAGCTCTTGAGCACATTATATTTACTCCTGCAGATGTAGCATGTGTATGCCAGGTCCTGGACTTCCTGCAGTTTGGCTGACTCAGGATGTTTTCTCTCTTCGAAAGGACAGCAGACTTCCATTCAAGAAGAGACAATATTCACAACCCTGGGCTAGTGGATGATTTATTTAAATCACTTCAAATGCATAATCACAAAAGGAGTGGAAATCCTAACTGTTCACTGCAGTCTTCTGCTGCTGCTTCCCTTCTGACTTTACATGGAAGGCAGTTCTTTTTCATTATGAATCTGGCCATGAGAAGGCTGCCTGGGTAACAGTTGGGACTGTAATGCTGGTTTCTGGAAGGGGAGAACACTGGTTAGCAGTGGACACACATACTCACTATTGCACTGTAGCTATAGAGCTGCTTATTGTCTGAAAGGTAGTTTCTTAGAATTAGATTCTAAGATTCTAGAATTAGATTCTCCCACCCTCCCTTAGCAGCTTTTGTAGGCACACAGTCTTCCAAAGACTATGCTTGCCTACAAGCAGACTCCATGATCTTGCCGACAGGCCTGCTCTACATCTGAACTGTAAAAAAGGCACCCAGCTGTCCACCAGATAGTCACGGGGCCTGCACTGTGCCTGCTTACTGATGACCCCCAGAAGAAATAAAGTACCTCTGCTTTTTAAAGTTCTCGATGCTTGTGCTTAGCATTCAGATGCTGATAGTTATATGGGATATCCTCATGTTGCCTGAGATGGCATTTGTTTTTCATCATAAATTTTTTAAGTGGTGCAAACACACTGTTAGATAACACTCAAATTTAGGCTATACTATCAAAATATGTTATCGTTTATCAGCAATGGCTCTAAAAAACACATGTGATCCACTTGTCTCCTCAAGCTAAGAACCATGGTTGGAAATGAAAGAGGGAGCTACTCTGCCTCTAAAACTACCAAGTTCCAAAGTACACTGAAGCCATCCTCTTTCCTTTTGCACAGAGATATCAGGGCAGGCCAGAAAATGTAATACACCCTATCAGCTAACTAGACATCAGCTAGGACTTTTATTTGCGGTCTGATTTTGATGTGCAAAGGCAGTTTCTGCATCTATGTAACTCTAAGTGAACAGGCAGGAGTCAACAGTGAAGACTGATATAGTAGGCTCCCTGCTGCACAGTACCTATAGAACTGCTTACGGCCCAAAAGGTAGTGTTTAAGAATGGGATTAACCGCTCAGCCTCCCTTAGCTGCTTAAAAGTAAGTTAGGGGTCTGGTCTGTGTCAGTGTCCCCACGTAGTCAACAGTCAAGAGAGGTTTGGCTTGTTTGTCTGGGGCATTTATCTTCACTCCACAAAATAAAGTATCTGAAAACCTAAATATGCAATAATTCAGAGGGGTGGTCTCTGGAGATTTCAGGGGATACACTGAAGACCATGAAAGGCTACTAAAAAAGGTGACACTATTCTCTTAAGACTTGAATTTCCTCCTGCTTGTTCAGTAGGACTTCCACAGTAACTCTGCATTGGCACAGCACTGCAAAGCTGATTGGAGATAATTTTGAAACTGGCTCAATAACTGATGTGTTGGCCAACTCAGAGCTGTCTTTAGCCTTGAATTTACATGCAGAGAAAAATTATTGCCAGAAATCTGTTTTGGGGTTTTTGTTGTGGTTTTTGTTTGTTTGTTTGTTGTTGTGGTGGTTTTGTGGGTTGTTTCTTTTAACCTTCTTCTAAACATCAAGCTGGCCATGTCTGTAATACTGATTAAACATTTGGGAACTGTACTGAAGTTCTTCAGTTTTGTTCGCAGTGATGATTGATGGGATTTAAATCCTGTTGGCATTTGCATCAGGTAGGAAGTGGGGAAAGTCCTTAAAATGCTCAATTGGCTTTAATACCCCTAACATCTGTTGAAGTTTTTGTTGTAGTTATGTATGTTCTCTGGCTGATTTCAGTGCTACAGGAATTCTTAATGCCTCATCTTTACTCTCCCCAACAGCTGTCATTGGGCATTGCCTCTGAGAGTTGGAGGCTCACAGAGATGACTGAGCCAGGTGCATAAATATTATTTTATACTTATGTACAATACATTATATTGAAAACGTATTCTGCATTTTCGTAACTTGGAGCAGAGATTTTGGAAAGTATTATCTGTTGAATGTAATGTGTAGATTTTTTACATAGATTTAAAAAGTATAACACATGTAGATTCCATGTGTGTGGTCAGTGTTTTGGAAGTCCAGTTGTCATGTCAGCCAACTGACATTGGCATAATTGGCCCAGAAGAATTACTGACCCCATCTCCTTTCATCATTGACATGTAACCTGAATATTAAGTACTACTCTTCTATCATGAGGAGTGAAGAGTCTGCTTTTAAAACCAACAGTGCAACTTGACTTTTTAAGATTTTTGTAAGTTGATGTTTAGGATAAAAAAAAAAAGTATATTTTGAAATATTGTTGTGAGGTTCTGAGGTCCATAAAGAGCAACTCAAGAAGCACTTTTATAATCTAGTCATATGAATGTCCATTGGAATTTTCTCCTAAGCATAAACTCAGTTCATGTATTGGTTATGAGCCTGATTTAGACAATCAACTCTGCTCTGCAATCACTTCAGAAAATGTTGCACTTGCTTTTATTAAATATAGATAGGAACCCTTATGTCTGTTATAATCAGCTGAAACAAGAGCATGCTTGAAACCGTAAAGCTCTTATAATGAAAATTTCACCAGTCTTAGAAGACAGAAGCAAAGAGAACACATTTTCTAGTTTTCGCATACACCAGGTAAGTAAAAGAAGTCAAGATATCTTTCCTTGACTGTTCCAGCATGGCATAATAGAATGGAATCGGTGAAAACAGCAACTAATGTATTCAACACAGCTAGAAATTCTGCCTGGCATTTGTTCTGAATCCCAAATGTAATGCCTCTGTTTCATAACCACCAAGGGAATGTGGAACAGTACACAGAGGTTGAAGCTACCCACCAAATACTGCATGTGATCTTCTCACTCACATATGCTTACTTCACAAGGTCCTTATTCTGAGGATCACAATGTTTACTTTAAAGATGAGGCATTTTTAATAATATTGTAGATTGATCTATTCATAATTTTGATTTCAAGAGTTCACTAACCTGATGTCCTGTAAAAATAAGACCAAACAAATTGGACCAGGTGTTTTTAAATGAAATCTACCCCTCCAGGACAAGCTAAAATACTCATTGTATAGCACTACCTCTATGATCTCCTCTCCCAGGTTGCTTTGTGATACTGGGTTTCATATCTCCCTCTCCACCTTCTTTCAAGGAAAGCAAGCCGTTTTTTGTCCTGGCTGGGAAGGTATGTTCATCTTTCATCTCTGCCTGAAGGGATTAAAACTTACATCTTGTAAATCCCAGAAGAATGCCTTCTTCACCATCCTGGATGCTTAATGTTGACAACAGTCAGGCGCTTCCCGGTAATCAGGGAAGAAGTCCAAGAACCTGTGAGCAGTCATGGCAAAGAGTGCACCTACTCACTTTAGAAGCCTCAGGAGTCAGACTGAGGGTGGGTGGAAGTTTCGGCGATCACAGTTTTGGCAATATATATGCAGAGTAGGAGCTTGGTAGCATTTACATGGTTAGCATCTGGGTGGTTGGCTTAGATGGAGCCCTAAGAAAATGTACTTAAGAAAATGTAACCTGTTGGAACATTGTTATCATCTTAAATCTATCAGTGTGAATTTCAATTAGCTCCACTGAAGTCGTGGAAGCTGTTACACATCTTCATATAATTCAGTGTAAGCAAATCAGAATAGAACATTGCCTCAGTTTCTGCATACATAAAAAGGCAACAGGCTGTTTATTTATCTACCTCACATCTCAAGTTAATAGCTCCATGTACTTTGAGTCTATATCTGTATCAGGAAATATTCCTGAGCATTGGAATGAAATCATATGTGATGTTAATTTGTCCTTGGCATGTCTTTGGCCTGCGACAGCTATCCCATTCCCAGACTCCTGATGGAATTATGCTGTAAGAGGGATAAACACAGAGTTTTTTATAATGCTCACCATTTCTTCAAATGGATGAAAGCTACATGAACTATATTACTCAATGACTTGCTGGTCGTTACATGCCAGCTGGTCTCTGTTCCTGACGTGACAGACATATCTGGGTATATCTGTATATACCACAGATATAGGAAAGACACAGCCTGACGTTCCCATGTTGGACTGGTGTGTACTCAAATCACAGGCCTTATAGGATGGTGACCAAAAAATGACACAAAAACCGTAGCTGTGAGCTAGGGAAGAATCCACCCAGGTGTTCAGCTGACTTTCCAAATATCTCTTTCTGTTCCGCAGCTGTATCTACCTTTTCCCAAAGATCTTATGTTAGGCGAAGGACAACTTGAAATGCAATGGAAGAAACCAAACTTATACTACCCGGCTCATTTTCCATCTTCCCTATCTCCAACAGGTGACCCTCGTGTGTCAATATTTGGTATGACTAACTTGTATATATAGCCATACCAAGTTATGTCGTGCCAAAACGCTGTTCTTTCCCACTGCTCAACTGCTCATTCAGTTCTTTTTTTTTTCCTGGAGTCTTACGGTGACTGGAAACAAACCATGAAGCCAAGGAGGAGGGTTTCTGGATTCCTGACTCTTGCTGGGTCTTGCCTCTGGTGGGTGTCTTTGTTCATCGTGTTGTATACCTTTCCCGTTTCTTTTTTTTTTTTTTAAGTAATCTCATTGTGACAGCACGCTGAGTTTTCACAGCTGTGACAGAGACACTTGCCATGTATACGTTGTTTTGACAGGGAGCTACACCGGCTGGTACAGGTGAAGGTGGAGAAGCGGCCGTCGGGGACTACAGCCGCACAAGTGAAAGGAGACGCGGAGGGAGCCCCGCGGACCAGGCATCACCAGCCGTCTGCCTGGCAGGACCCTGCCCGCGCAGCTCCCCCGCCCGCTCTCTGCCTGGCGGGACTCGGCGGCTTCTCCGAGAGGGCTCCGTCGACGACCGTTA
>VXBZ01007435.1:4938-17274 GCA_013399135.1 Heliornis fulica | reverse complement strand
AAACTTTCAGCAATCATCTCTCTTTCCCACAAATGGCAATTACATTGTGTTAATTATTACTGTAAGATCTGAAGACTGACCACTGGATCATTGGTCATTAGACCTAAAATGGTCTAAGATGTGTGGAAGTGGGTTAGATTTGTTCAAAAACCATTAAAAAGGTTCCAGGGGTGGGGATCATGTCCTGTGCAATGACACAGCACCCATAACAGGCTGGTAGACACCATGAGGAGTCATAGTCTGACTGGGAACCATGAACAGTGGAGTGAGGCAACACAGCAGCATTTGACATTCCATTTTTAGGACTTTGAGGTTATATTGGCTCTAGGTTTTTTAGTTGTCACCAAAAGCTTGAGGTGTTCTCTGAGGATAGAGGGGAAAGTATTTTCTAATCAGATCTAACTATTCCTTGCTACACAACAGCTACAAGAAGGGAGGAGTGGCCTCAGGATTTAAGCACGTGGAGACCAATATGTACAACATCAAGCGCCTTCTTCATGTCAAGGGGAAGAAGCACGTGTCAGCCACAGAGGTAAGAAGAAAAGCCTTCTCTAGTTATGGATCATTTCTCCTCCCTCTCCTTCTACACCTGCTTTAGAACAGGTTTGACTGCTACATAACTCCCCTCTGCTTCAAGACTGTGTGCAAGCTCTCCCTTGGGGGTTTGGTATTATCACAAGAGAAGCCATTGGGCTCAGTGAGTAGCTGACTGCTAGAGAAATGAGCAAGTCATTGCAGACCAGTTGCACATCCCCAAAGGCAAGTTCACAATGGCTGTGACTTGTGTCCTGCAGCTCTTCTTCTCCCCCTCAGTTTACCACTTTCATTTCCTCATGACAGGTAGCACTTTCCTGGGACAGTTTCAATAAGGGTGATGTTTTCTTGCTGGACCTTGGGAAAGTGCTGATTCAGTGGAATGGACCCAGCTGCAGCATTGCTGAGAAATCCAGGGTGAGTACAGACAAAAGCCACTTCATTTATTAGTGGTGTAAATACAGAGAAACAGCACTGAAACTTTGCATGGTGAAAATCTCAGCAAAATCCAGCAACACGAAGAAGAACAGAGAAAATCATGGTAAATTTTCTACTTGCCCACCTGCTGGTATCAGAGGCCCTGGGAAATTCTTTGCTTCAGTTCTGACCCAGCCTCAGCTTGGGCTTCATGGATGGCCATGGGCATCACTAGCTCTGGCTCCAGAGAGACACCCAGCTCTTTCTGGGGAGGTCCATCTCCATCCCACATTGTTTCTTGCATGACATAGGACTAAAATGTCAGCTACACCAGTAGCTTTGGCTACAAGATCTACCCTACAGCGTGATGAATTTTAATATTATTTATTTTACAGCATCATGGGGAGTTAATTCCAGCTTGGATAGTATGAGACATGTAGGAATACATAACCCAGGTATTGATAGGTCACATCTATAGCTCTGAAGGCACATTGTGAAGGAGTCAGTATTTTAACTGATAGAGGAACCAAGATAGATGTAATACAGCAAGATACATCAGTGGGTCATCAGCAAAGCTGGTGGCCAAACTCGTAGCCAGTTGTTAGAATTGTGGAACCATAGAATCATTTGGGTTGGAAGAGACCTTTAAGATTAAGTCCAACCACAGCATAACCCTGCCTAGTCCACCTCCAGACCATGTCCTTCAGCACCTCATCTATTCGCCTTTTAAATCCCTCCAGGGATGGTGACTCCACCACTTCCCTGGGCAGCCTGTTCCAGTACTTGACAACACTTTCAGTAACGAAAGTCTTCCTAATATCTAACCAAAATCTCCCAATATACACATTAAAAGGCAGGTGGATTTGCTCTTCACATGGTGTCAGTGATGAGCTGGAAGAGTAGGAAGCTTCACGGGGAAGTCAATTTTCCAGGACACGATGGCTAGAGGAGATCTAATGGAGACTGGAGAAGAGACAGAGAAACCTTTATCACACAGAGGAGGGGGGTCATGTAGTGACACCAGCTATGAGGAACAGGCCATGGTCCATCTCAGGCCTCGCAGGTCATTCCCTAGGTCTAACATACTGACCTAGCAGATCCTTTCAAATCTATTGTGGTAAGAGTTATGGAAAAGAAGGAATAAATGGAAAATGGAGATTTCAGCCTAATTAGTTTCTTAGCATTTCATGCTGCTTTTTTTCCCAGAAATCATCCACACACAGAAAAAAATATTTTTTTTTTTAATACTTGAAGCATTTAGATGTAAAATGTCACTACGGGGCACGCGGGGTGCTGCAGCTCTGCAGCATCCAGCCTTGTCCTCAGCATGGATGCATCTCTCTCCCAGGCCATCTCACAAGATCACTGGACCTGCTTATGTGCAGTCACACATCGGGAACACCTGTTGTGCCCACTGCATGCCAGTGCCCCACAGGAGCAAGCACCAGTAGCAACTGTAATGAGCAAAGAGTAATGAGTCAGTTAATAAGCAGGCACATTAATTATAGACACATCCCCCTTTTTAATAGCTAAATTTGGAGGGCATTAGAACCTTCAGAGGTCCATTATAATCTGGCTTGCACTGTTGGTGCTCAGTCATTTCTCTAGGTCTGAGGCTTGCTGAACTCATTGCTTGGATCAGCACTTAACCCTTGGTGATCCTTGTGCAGGGTCTTGCACTGGCTCGCAGCATCAGGGACAGCGAAAGAGGCGGCCGCGCTCAAATCGGCATTATTGACAACGAGAAAGACTCCCCAGACCTGATGCAGATCATGAAGATGGTGCTGGGTGAGAGGCATGGGGAGCTCCAAGATGCCATCCCAGACACGAAAGCAGATGAGCTGCAGAAAGCCAATGTCCGTCTCTACCAGTAAGTCTGAGGATGGTCTCTAGACCCTGTCCCTTCTCCCGGTGGGTGCTATGAAGTCTGACTGCTCGGTGACTCTGTCTCTCAGTGTCTACGAGAAGGACAATGACTTGGTGGTACAGGAGGTAGCCACACGGCCCCTGACGCAGGATCTGCTCCAGCATGAGGTAAGAGAAATTCCTCAGTCTTTAAAGCAAAAAAAAAGGAGGCTGTGGCTCACTTTATTCTCAGCTGAGCACCTCTTTCAGTGGGACACCTGATTTTCTGAAAATTATGAGCCCTTCAGGTTGATCAGGTGTCCTTTGAAAACAGGACAGATCATCCCCCAACAACAACCTCAGTGTCCAGAGGTAGGTGGATTGTGGAAGCTGCTCTAACGAGAGATGGTAAATTGACCCTCTCAGCCAAGGATGATATTAGTTTGGCAATCAGAGTCAAGAGCAGCAGGCCAGGAATAAATTTCAGATGGAAATAAGGCTTCCTAATACTTGATATTCAGAGATAGCTCTCCATCTGCAGAATTCAGAGCAAATAAATATTCTGCTCACAAAATCTGAACAATATATATTCCTGATGTAGCAAGTGGCTGGTTTCAGTGATCCACCCTGGAAGGAGATTCCTTATAGACTCTCTATCCAAAGGCTTTCAGAAAACAGAGACTTTTCTAATATCCTTCTGGATAAAATTTGACAGAGAATTGCTCATCTTTAATTGTCTGCAGAGCAAACCAGCTTATTGTAAAACAGTGTTGTGCTGCAAGGCTCCAGCTCCCTTACTCACCCTGGTGTCACCCTTGCTAAATCCCAGTCTCCTTTTACAGACATATGAAGCTTTTGCTTTTCTTGTCAAATTTCAGAGTGAAAAGAATTAGAAGACTTTGGTCACATGGTGGGTTCTTGGTTTGGAGCACCAGCTCTCTGTGGTGATCGCAGGATGTTTGGCAGGCACCTCATCCCCTCTGGGTTTGGGGTCCTACTGCATTCACAATGATGCAACACTTTTTAGCTCCAGATCGTGGACACAAAATAGTCATGCAGAAGATGTCTAACTCAGACTTTTCCTGTCCTGTTAGTAGATCTGGCATAAACAAGCACCAGCAGCAGCAGTGCTGAAGCACAGCAGGCTGAGGGTGTTTTTTCATTATCCACCTCTCCTGGAGTCTTTTGGAGGTGGAGTTTGGGAACATCTGTCATGAGGTGACAGTGGTCTGTTTTGAGCAATATCTAGGAAAAATGCATATTTTAACTCATTACAGTTAAAGGGCAGCTGCCTGGGTCAGGTGACGTCAGTGTACTCATGATCTCCTGCACTGTAGGGTTGATGGTAGGTGTAGCCCATTTATGAGCCACAGTAAATCCTTCTTCTGTTTCTTCTGCTAATGGATGCTCCAGGGTTAATGCTCTGCATGACAAGGAAATGAGCTAGATCTAATCTAAATCTTCAAGAAGAATCCAACCTGGGCAGGCTACAAATGAGGACCTTTGCCCATGCACATTTTCTACACCTATTTTTTTCTGTTTGACCTCAGGACTGCTACATTTTAGACCAAGGTGGCTTTAAGATTTACGTCTGGAGAGGAAAAGCTTCCAGCCCTGAAGAGAAAAAAGCAGCATTCACTCGAGCTGTGGTGAGTTGCAGTGCAAAAATGTCGTGAGTAGTTAACTAAATGCTGATCTGAATCTGATCACTAATTATAATTAAGTGTAGATCCTGAGGAGCTGGCCTGTGCAGTAGCAGGGAGAAGTTAAGCATCTAAGGGAGGCATGACGACATAAACACAAAGTTGTTAGTCACCAAATAGCATTAGAACTAAAACCTGCCACTAAAACCACAGTGAAATTTGTTAAAGAGAATAAAATATACAAGAAAATACTTGGTTACATGGCAAATGGTTGAAATCTGGAATTTGTTGATTCAAGAGATGGTGGAAACAGGCAGTATCAGCAGGGTCGAGATGGAATTAGACAAATTAATGGTCAACAGGTCCATAAGAAGATATTAAAGGGACTCTTACACACTCTCTAACATCCATTACCCAATGTGGTGGATGCTGGGGAGACTGAAGACAGTCACCAAGCTTATGTGGGCTCACTAAATAGCATCTCTTAATACCACTATCCCAGGCAGCACTCACCACTGCTTTGACCCTGAAAGGCACCTCTCATGTTCCAAACCAAGGCTAATACCTTGGGCAAGTCAGTGGGGAAATTGATTAAGGACTCTCTGGAAAAGCCAGACCTTTCATGAAGGTGCTACAAGCCTCAACTGCAAATCTATTACAGGCAACAATTCTTCACCATAGCACCAATGGGTCTGGGTGCAGGTTCTGCATGTAAATTTGAAGATGACACAGGGCTCTTCCACTGGGTAGAAAGAGATATGTTAATAGCTGCTGTTAATTGAGATAAGCCAACCTGAGGCAAGACCAGTGCTCATGTTAAGCTAGAGCACACCAGCATAGTGCCCTGGCACCTCCTCCAGATGATCTGCCTTGAAGTTATTTTGTGGCAGAGCATGCCTCAACACTTCCTTTCAAAAAAAAAAAAACAAACTAGCCCTGAGGGAGCCTGAGCAAGCAAGGCATTTGGTAGGTTTTTTCAAGTTGGCACATTGAAGTGAGTGGCACAACGGAAATTAGTTCTTCATTCATCTATTGACATATGTGAAGACCATAAATGCCCCCACATTCAATGAGATCTTGCTTGGAGATATTGAGCTCCAATGGCCCCACCTTCAGACACCTAGCTTCAATACCTCTTGTCTTGGAGATGAAAATCTTAGGCAAGTTTTGTCTTAAAACTTATCTCAAACTCCTCTGTGCTCCTTTCAAAATCTTAACTCAGATGCTTTTTAGTAGGCAATCAGCTCTGCAAATTCTGGCCTTGAGCTACACATGTAGAACAAAAGATATCTCTTTCTCTCAGTGTGGCAGGTGGGAGGGATGGGAAGACCATCTGCTCTGCTTTTCCCTGGGGGTAGTGTGTGGCTGCAGTATCTACAGCAGAAGATGAATGCTCAGAAGCCGACAATTGGGCTCTTTCCCAGAACGAGGGCTGTCCCTCCAGGTCATCCTGGAGCCTGCAGAGATAAACATGAGAGCAACAACTGAACAGCTTTGGCAATGTGGCAGAGCACAGATGATTTTCTTCCTTCATGTTGTATCAAGCACCTCTGTTGAAGTACTCTTTAACTCAAGAGTTGCTCTATTGCAAATAAATAATTTGTGTTTAGGGGAAAAAATTAAAACAAAAATACAGATTTGTGAGAGTTTATTCACTTCAGAACACACATTGTGCTTTGGGATGCTGAGAGGCCTCCATCCCTTCACTATCCTGGCATGCAAGCTCGCTGTCACTATAGGAAGAACAATTTCCCTACTTTAGAGAGGGACAAGAAGTTTGGAGAAAAGCAAAGAACTGAACTAGGCTCTTGGGTCATGGGCACACCCCATCACTGTTCCCTTCACTCCAAGATCCATTACCAGAAGTCATCTATGGAGCTGCCTCAGACAGAGGAGGTGGCTTTTCATTTGACTTAGTGAGTCAGATTTTCTTCAGAACTAAGGTGCCATATAGACATTGAGTCTAGGATGTGATCCAGGTGACCAGACTCTAGGGACAGGGTTCAGCCTCCTAAACACAGAAATAAACATGGATACTACTGTGAGAACTTGGAAAGCTTGTAGACACTTCTACTTATAAGTCTGAATGAGAACCTTGGAGTGAATCCTGCCCTTGTGTGTCAAGAGGATGGAGCCAGGCTCTTCTCAGTGATGACCAGTGATAGGACAAGGGGAAATGGGTCAAGCTGGAGCATAGGAAGGTCCATGTGAATGTAAGGAAAAAGTTTTTCACTGTGAGGGTGACAGAGGCCTGGGACCCAGAGAGGTTGTGGAGTCTCCTTCTCTGGAGACATTCAAGACCAATGTGGACACATTCCTGTGTGATTTAATCTAGATGATCCTGCTCAGGCAGGGGGTTTGACTAGATGGTCTTTTAAGATCCCTTCCAACTCCTGACATTCTGTGATTCTTGGTCATTCCACTGTGTTCAGTGGGGAACATCTACTCTTTGGGCTGACTCAGGTCCACATCCCTCTTCTCATGTCTTTAAAAAGTTTGGTGTGTCCCCACTAAAGCCCTTTTTTAACCCCATCAGGGTTTTATCCAAGCCAAAGGCTATCCTTCATCCACCAACATTGAAGTGATCAATGATGGAGCAGAGTCAGCCATGTTTAAACAGCTCTTCCAGAGGTGGACAGAAAAGAATGAAACACAAGGGCTGGGAAAAGTCTACACTACTGGTAAAATAGGTGAGCATGTTTTCAGAGCCATGGATTGTCCTGGGTTGGGCTTTCCTACCTGTGCTAAGCAACAGTCGAGGGAACCTCATTCACATTAACTGTCTCCTGCCTTCAGTATCATGAAAATCTAGTGCACATCCTTCTCATGCCTTGTATTTTTCACCTTCTTCAGTAGATGCAAAGGATTTAAGAACTCAACAATGCTCAGAAATGCTGAGGCTTCTTATTATGAACCAAACTGCCACTTACACCAAATTTTGGCAGAAGATCACTCTTGTCTGAAAAACTGCATGCAAAAATGCACACTTGCAGAACTTCCTATTTTTTTTATATAAAGGGCTAATGCTGAACCTGATAAGGAAGTGTTGAACAACATTCTGCTTTCATTTACACTGGCACCCACCCAAGACCCTCCTGACGTCAATGGAATTACTCTGTATTTTCACTGGTGTAAACGGTGCCTCGACTCATCACACTGACGTGAATATTGCAGTGCATTAACCCCCAAAGAGTAAACAATACCAGAGAGATCATGCTGGTGAATGATGGGATGGTGACAGAGATGCTGGATGTCTCCATCAATAATAGCTTGAGAGACTCAAATCTCTTTCCATTGCAACATCCCTTTTTTTCTCTCCCCCTCTTTATCATGACCTGGAGAAACATAACCATTTTATTTCTGAAAGCAGCATTTAAAAATAAGGGGTATGAGGTATAGCTTTGGAAAAGAATTATGAATTTTTGGTCAGGAGCCAATTAATGTTTTTTGCAGCCAGTCATCACTGGAACACACATTATAGCCAGTTGCCAGCCCATAACAGATCAACACTGGGGCGTGTGAGCCCCTGAATATCACAAAATCAACATTGGTTTGCTGGTGGACCCGGTTCTTCTCACATGTTAAACGATTGGGTGGGTGTCTGAGGGTGATGTGGAGGGTTCATGAGCTATTGTGCATTCACTGGGTTCTTGTTTTTGTCTTGCTGGTGCCTGCAGCCAAGGTGGAGCAGGTGAAGTTTGACACCACGCAGCTCCATGCCAGACCGGAGCTGGCTGCCGAGCAGAGAATGGTGGATGATGCCTCCGGGGAGATAGAGGTGAGAGGTCTCACTTTGCTGACAGGGGATGCAGAGAGCAGTATGCTTCCAAACACCTCTGTCTTCCCACATGCAGGAGCTGTATGGAGCTGTGAAGGTGTACCCACCTACCCTTCCCATGGAAGTGTGGCTGCAGCCAGAGCAAAGTGGTTGCAAACTCTAATGCAGCAGTTACAGTAGCTCAGGGGCATTTCTCCTCCAACACATGACCAGAGGAGCAAAGCAGTCCCTGAGATGATGACTCTCCTGCTGTTTTTATGGGTCATGAGTCTGATACAGGCAGCCCCCTTCTCACACAGCCTCCTAGTTAGGTTCATATCCACCAGACCTGTGCAGAGCAGAGGTCTTTCTCACATTCTTGTGGCTTCCCCTGGAGGTGGAGCTGGTTGAGAGAGGGGCTGTGGGGCTGAGAGCTCCTCCTTGCCACCAGCTGCTGGAAGACCATTAATGGCACATGTATTGTGACAGTCACTGGAGCCCTGACTTTGCCAGCAAGCACTTAATCAAGCTGAGAGAACATAGGCTGGCAACCAGGAGAGAGAGCAATGTTTATCTTTCCAGCTGAAGACCTGAACTTCAGTGGTGTGCTGGCAAAGCAGCTGTGCTCTGTCTTCACATTGATTCCACCAGGATCTTTCTTTCCCCAGGTGTGGAGGATCGAGGACTTGCAAATGCAGCCAGTGAATCCTAAGACATATGGGCAGTTCTACGGGGGTGATTGCTACCTGGTCCTCTACACCTACCTGAGATCAGGCAGGCCTCACTTTGTCCTCTACATGTGGCAGGTAGGTCAAAGCAAAGCAGAAGGGACTGTGCTGCGTGTGCTAGAACACTAAAACTGGAGGAAGCAATTGCACACAAGAATCCCAACCCAAGCATCCAGAAGAACCAAGATACTCTTTGCTCATCAGCTGTCCATTGCAATACCTCAAACTGGGCTTTGTAGTCAGCATGGGCACTGGGTCCAAGCTGGCATCAAACTGAGAGCCAGAAGTATCAGACAGAAAGAGGGAAGGATTATGGAGCTTGCAGTGCTGAGGTGAAGCTATGCAGACTTTCAGATTGTCCCATAGAGCCTCAGATCTTGGAGTCATGTGGCCCTGAGGAGAACTGAGGTGTTGATTGATGAAAAGCTCAACACAGAATCACAGAATTGTAGGGGTTGAAAGGGTCCTCGAGAGAACATTGAGTCCAATCCCCTGCCAAAGTAGGTTCCCTAGAGCAGGGCACACAGGTTGGAGTCCAGATAGGTCTTGAATGTCTCCAGAGAAGGAGACTCCACAGTCCCCCTGGGCAGCCTGTTCCAGTGCTCTGTCACCCTCACCATGAAGAAGTTCTTTCTCACATTGGTGTGGAATCTCCTGTGGTCCAACATGAGCCAGCAATGTGCAGCCCAGAAGGCAAATTGTGTTCTGAGCTGCATCAAAACCATCATGACCAGCAGGTCAGGGAGGGGATTCTGCCCTTCTGCTCTGCTCTCATGAGACTCCATCTGCGGTGCTGCCATCAGGTCTGGGGTCCCCAGAGCAAGTACTGTTGGAGTGAGTCCAGAGGAGGCCATGAAGATGACCTGGAGCATCTCTGCTATAAAGACAGTCTGAGAGAGTTGAGGGTGTTCAGCCTAGAGGAGAGAAGGCCTTAGAGCAGCCTGCAGGTACCTAAAGGGGCTACAGCAAAACTGGAGGGGGCTGGTTAAAAGGACAGGGAATGACAAGGCAAGGAGTAATGGGTTTAAACTGAAGAAGTGGAGATTTAGATCAGATCTAAGGGAAGAAAAAAATCTTTGAGGGCAGTGAGGCCCTGGCACAGGGTGCCCATAGAAGCTGTGGCTGCCCCTGGATCCCTGGCAGGGTTCAAGGACAGGTTGGATGGGCTTTGAGCAACTTGGGCTAGTGGAGGGTGTCCTGGCAGGGGGTTTGGATGTAGGTGGTCTTCAAGGTCTCTTCCACCCCAAAGCAGTCTGTGATTCTGTATAAATATCTCCACTGTCCTTTTTAAAGTACATTGTGCTCCCCTGGAATGCAGAAGCTTTGCAAATGGGATGCTTAAGTCTCCAAAACCCAAATGCAAGTGAAATTTAAATACTTAGAAGTTTTATCTCTTATATCACAATATAAGGCTTGGAATTGTCAATATGTTAGACCATGCAGGGCTCTATACCCTCCATCTCACCACACTGCATGTGACATCTCTCTCTTCCCCAGGGTCGCCACGCCTCTGTAGATGAAGTCACTGCCTGTGCCCTGAATGCCATCGAGCTGGACAAGAAGCATGGGGATGAGGCTGTGCAGGTCCGTGTGACAATGGGCAAGGAGCCCACACACTTCCTGGCGATCTTCAAGGGCAAGCTGGTCATTTATGAGGTAATGTGACTTTGTGTGCATGGGCAGTGGAAGGTGTGAGCACCAACGATGGCTTGACAGTTGCAATAGAAATAGTGAAGAAAAATGAGCTGTTATTCAGGAAAGGAGCCTGCCAGGTCTGCGTGGGCTGGCAGATGGAAGTGGTGGAACATGTCTATTACTTCCAAAGTAGACTGAACACCATATGTGTAAGCACAGTCCTGGAGTGACCCAGACTCAGCTGTCCATGTTAATGTATGATGTTCTTTCCAACTCCATCCCGAAATGCTCTGCAGAGTTACCATAAAACAGTTACCCTCTGAATTGCTGATACCGTGATCCAGATAGGGTCCCCCAAAATATCCTACAATCAGTTACAGGTTTTGAATTGTCCCTCCTGAAGTCACATTAACTCCTCACCTGCTTCACTTGCTACTTTGTCTGCCAACACCTATGGTGGAGGCGTTGAAAATGGTTGGGCAAGAGCGGCTTTGCCCTCAGATCTCAGTGTTGGTCCTACCATACAGCTTCTGTGGCAGATGTTCAGCTAAGCCGAGTGCAGCTGGAAAGCAGAGACCAGCTGCCTTGGCCAGTTTACATGGCAAATGCTTTGCAGACACTTAGATCTGCTCACATTGAACTTGAGCACCTTGATGGGATTTGATCAAGACTCAGAGTAATCAGGGAGAAATGCAGAAATTATAGAATCATAGAATGATTAGAGTTGGAAGGGACTCCCAGAGGTCATCTAGTCCAACCCCCTGCAAGAAACAGGGACACCCCCAATTAGATCAGGTTGCTCAGGGCCTCATCCAACCTGGCCTTGAATGTCTCCAGGGATGGGGCATCCACCACCTCCCTGGGCAACCTGTTCCAGTGCTCCACCACTCTTACAGTAAAGAACCTTTCCCTAATATCCAATCTAAATCTCCCTCCCTCTATTTTAAAACCATCACCCCTTGTCCTGTCACAACAGGCCCTACTGAACAGCCTCTCCCAGTGGCCATGTGGGTTTTATTTTGACCTGGAACCAGAAAGTATTTGAATTTCCTCACCTACCCTTGCAGCAGTGTAGAGGACTGTGAGCCCAAAAGCCTTCCTCCTCAAATGAGTTGCACCCTGGATTTGCATGTCCTCACTTCCCAGTAACATCCTTCCTTTTGTTTCCCTGCAGGGTGGCACAAGCCGGGGTCACAAAAGCACCCCCGAGCCGGAGATACGCCTCTTCCAGGTGAGGGGCACGGACGAGATGAACACAAAGGCCACAGAGGTGCCAGCCCGAGCCTCCTCCCTCAACTCCAATGATGTCTTCCTGCTGACAACCAGCCAAGTCTGCTACCTGTGGTGCGGGAAGGTAAGGGTGCAGTGAGGCCAGGGGAGACATCCAAAGGGAGACATAACTGTTGATGTGGGGTGTGAGTCTTCTACCTCCTCCACTGAGCTGTAGAGGTGTATCCTTGGGCAGGTAGCCCGTTATTTTCAATGAAGGAAGGTGTGCCCAGGACAAGGGTCTGTCTGTGAAGCATCAGCAGTAAGACAGCCCTCTCTCTACAGAAGTAACCCATCCTGAGGTGTACCTCACTTCATCTCTATCAGGAACGGGGTGGCCAGCAGGACCAGGGAGGGGATTATCCCCCTGTATTCTGCACTGGTGAGGCCTCACGTCGAGGCTTTGGTTCAGTTTTGGGCCCCTCACTTCAAGAAGGATTTTGAGATTCTGGAGCGTGTCCAGAGAAGGGCAACGAGGATGGTGAAGGGTCTGGAGAACAGGCCCTAC
>VXBZ01007434.1:110602-132835 GCA_013399135.1 Heliornis fulica | reverse complement strand
TGACATCTCATCTGAACCTGCCCTGGCGCAGCTTGAGGCCATTGCCCTTGTCCTGTCCCTGGGCAGAAGAGACCATCGCCCACCTCTCTGCACCCTCCTCTCAGGTCATTCCAGGCAGGGAGAAGGTCTCCCCTCAGCCTCCTCTTCTCCAGACTCAATCCCCCCAGCTCCCTCAGCTGCTCCTCAGCACATTTGTTCTCCAGACCCTTCCCTAGCCTGGTCACCCTCTTCTGGACCCGCTCCAGGACCTCAATGTCCTTGGAGTGAGGGGTCCACAACTGGATGCAGCACTCAAGGTGCAGCCTCAGCAGTGCCGAGTACAGGGGAACCCATGTTCTGCTGTCTGACATCTCTCCAGAAGCACTTCACAAGAGAAGAGCAGGTTGGAGAGTACAGAAGGCAGCCAGGGGCTGAGAGACACGGGAGCGACCCACATAAGAATGGGGTGAATAAATAAAGTTGTCCTACATTGTCTGTGTGCAATGTACCTGTCTCGTAGCTGTCTCATGCACATTAAATACATGAGAGAAAAGAACCAGCGTGCTTTGAGGCCAGATCTCGCAGTTTAACTCCCAGGGGAAAAGGGACCTTTATTAGTAAAAACAGTCATTGAGCTGCAGTATTCCAATGAGAATGTTGTGGCTCGTGCAATGAACATACAAGCTAAAACTCTGCTTGAAAAATGCCATTTTCTAGCAAATTTGGGGGAGAAGCAACTCTCTGTGGTCATGTCTTGTGGATAAACCTTGCTGTGCTGCTGCAACTGCTCTGATAAAGGCCCGTGATGGCTGCTGGAAGCCCTGATTCAGTAACCCTCCCGTGGCACTGTGGTGACACAGAGCACACTTCTGGGATCATAGGTAGAACCTACAGTTGCTTTAACCTGTGTTTTTTGAAGAGGAGACATAAATCTTGCAGGTCAGGCAGGTGGTATAAACCAGATTTACCTACTGAGGCCTTGGGTTTTTTTAATCATGCTGAGCCAATCTGCCTTTCACTCCCAATAAGCTGCTGGGGTAACAAACAGCTGGAGCAATGCTTCAGCATCACCCCCCCATCTGAAGACATGTCAACGGGTGCACCACCAAAGAGCTTTAGTGTCTGTGGGAATCTGTGTGTCTGAGAATGACAAGAGGGGTGACAAAGGGTAAAGAGCAGAGGGACATTCCAAATGCATCCTGAACAAATTCTCCAAACTTGCTCTCTGAAAAGGGTCTGGGTTTTAATGCTTTTGAGACTATTACACAACATGCCTGCACTCCCTGCAATTGAATTTGGGGTTTACCCCACTTTAGGGTAGTGTTCAATTCCCTAAGCACAGGCATCTTGATCCATGTGGGAGAGCTCCAAGGTGCCCAAGATACCCTGTGTGATCCACCTGCCCAAATCCACTGCTGGAGGCCACAGAAGATACACACCCAGTTGTGTAAAAGGGATTCCACTGGATTCCGCTCCGAGGCACAAATACTTCCTTCCACATCATTCTCAGTGATTTTAAGGAACTGGCTAGGTGAGCTACAGGTTCTTTCCTATAAACACTAAAACCTGGTAAGATTTTCAATATTTAGCAGCACAAACTAAGTCTGTGTGACACTCAAACAACTCCAGTTCATAGTCTGGAGCATGGCTGGTTAGTCACAGATAACAAGCCTCTGCCCTCCCCTCTTCCCTGGCCTGCATTCACACCAGTTAATTCTTTCACCTGTCTTCAGCTGACATCATCTCGTTAAGGCCATTACTTCAATTTGTCAAATGTATTTAAAAATTTAATCACACCCAGTGGCTCCCAGTCATATGTCTCCTCTTCATTTTCTCCTGCAGGCCTTTCTCTGTGAAGGATTTGCCATAAATGCAGGTGTACCCACAGGCAGGCTGCCCCTTCCAGCTGCAGGGGAAGGCTGGCAGGGAGCAGGGAGCCAGGGTGACTGTGTATATATTTTTTTTTCTCCTGTAAGGGACCAGGATTTTTTAGAATCTCCCTCCTGCACCCCAGCAGAGCATGCCCAGACACCCTGCCAGGACACCACCGAGACAACACGCAGGACCATCCTCGGGTTCCTGAAGCATCATTCGCTGTAATAACACGACGCTCCACAGAAGTGCTGGTGCCGCGATCCCCAGGGGACCCTTTTCTCCCCTGGGAGCAGCAGCACCATCTCGGCTTGGCTTTCCGCGGGGGACATCTCCATCCCGCCCTCGTCACCTCCTCCTCAGCCGTGATGCTCCCCGAGGCTGCACCCCGCCGGGGCCGCTCACCGGCCGCCGACCCCCGGGGGGAGGAGGTCCGGCGGTAAGCGGGAGGCTGTACCCAGGCTCCGGGGGCTGTTAGAACCCCCCAAAGCGGGGACGGACGAAGGGAGGGAGCCGCTGGCCGCCGGGACGCGGCCGCCCCGCCGCCTCCGCCCGCCTCGCCGAGCCCATCCCTTCCCGGTGCGGGGTCCCGGCCGCCACCGGAGCGGTCCAGCCGCCCGCAGCTCCATCCATCCCCGCCATGCGAGAGCGATGAGAGCAGCTCCTCCAGACGCAGCCCGGCAATGGAGGATGATTTATTCCAGCTGAGACAGCTGCCGTGAGTAGCACCGACAGGGAGCAGGGATGCTCAGGGTCGCTCCCCGGCGGGCTGCGGGGATGTTGGGAATCCTGGTGGTTTTTAAGGGAATTATTTCTGGGAAGTGGCTTAGGCCCCGGGAAGCAGGCCATTTTCCTTGATTAGCTGCCTGGGTTCAGCATCCTGGGGGCACGCAGGGATCCGTGTGTTACATGAATTCACTCGGATTTTATTTTATTTTAATTTTTGGGTTTTTTTTTTTTGCATGAACTTGATGGCCGTAGAAACCAGGAGGGGTGGAATAAAACCGTGCAAGTGCCAAAAGATTGGGTTGGTTTGGGTTTCAGGGATGCTTTGGGGGTGGTTTTTTTTGAGAGGAAACGTTGCTATCGGATTCACACGGTGGATTGCATCTGTAAATAACGTTGTGCTGGGGAGAGCATCTCCCTCAGCTTCCTCCTCCATGCTGCAAGCGGATTGCAGATCTGAACCCCTTTTTGCAAAGGTGTGTTTGCAGCAAGTAGCGTCGGTATCTGCCAGGGATACCCTGTCGCTGCGCCGCGGAGGGGCAAACGCTGCCGCACAGGGAAAACGCTGGCGTTCACCAGGAGCTCGGGATGGAGCTGCTGGTTTTTTCCCTGGGGGGGTGTGTGTGTAAAAGCATTGCTGCCTTTTAACACCAGTATTTCCTGCCCTTTTCACCAAGGCAAAACGTTGCCTTTAAAAACAAGCGTGTTTCTCCTAATACTCCATTATCTGGTGCTTTGAAACAGACCCCTATTTATAAATCATTGACTCTGCCCGGCAGGGAATGGATGCTTACATTTGATTTAAGCGTTAATGAGCATGTGTTGATGACAGAGCAAAGTGTCCCGTGACATTTCTAGTAAGTTGAGAAAATGGACGTGAACTCTGGTTATTTTAAAGACTTGGTTTGGATGCAGGCAGCTTGTCAGTAAAAAGAATAAGATGTGAATTCATTAGGTCCTTTTCCCCAATCTTTTTCTTTAAACAAAACACACAAACGTGTTCTTAGGTACCTTTCCATGTAGGTGTAAGTGGACTATTAGGTGCTGTGAGATCTTGCAGCTCTCTGATATGGCTCAACTGCAAAGAACTTTAATAGTCTGGAACAGTAGATACCACCCTGTGTTTTCTTTCTTCATGTCTGTCAATTTCTTTCATAGATTCCTAGGCTATAAACATATTTTTTTTATAGTGTCTGATGAGGAACGTGGCCAGGCAGCTCTCTACTCAGAATTAGAAGTATCTACAATTTCCAGATCAGCCACTGCCTTTGTATATTATATAGCATCCTAAACCCTCATCTCCAAAATGGTCAGTTCTGACAGTCTGCCTCAACAGATCCTACAGAATAAGAGGCAGTGGTACAGGGGATCAGGCACTTTGAAGTCAGGAAGGTTTTATTGGCATGTCTGTTTTGCTTAGGACACCAAACACTTACCAGTGCAGGTTGTAGGAGTGATTTTCAGTCATAATCCCGTGGAGCATGGACACAGTATGGTGTCCATACACTTAGGTGAACTTTGCACCAGGCTTGGGACAGCTGAAGTTATAGTAATAGTCCTACTTTAAATAAATGCAAATATAAGAGTTAAATCAGGTGCTTGTGAAGTTTTTCAAATAAGATGTGGGTGGTACTTTCCTATTAATTGCACTTTGTAACAAACAAGCCATCTCGTGATCTACTCTAGATGATCCTGCTGGGACAGGGGGTTGGACTGGATGATCTTTCAAGGTCCCTTCCAACTCCTGATGTTCTGGGATTCTGTGATCTCATGGGCACAGCGGTTTCAGTGTTGTTGCATTGTGTTGGTTGTACAGGGATTACATCTTTAGTGACAATTTTAACATGAGAGGGATAATAAGTGGTGTTTGTCCTATAGGGTCAGCAAAATAAAATTCAAACCAAGATAGTCGTGCTGAGGTTAAAAAACAGATTAAGATGGAGTTTCTCACTGGACCTAAATATGAACCTGAATTTAGACAAGTTTCATTGTTTTGTCTTCTGGCACAAGTGAGCAAAGGATTGTCTGTGTGCCCCAAATTGGAACGTGAGATAAACCTCTGCAGTCAGCATAGATTTTTTGCTCATTTCAAAGAGACTTGGAGTTTTTGCTCTGTCTTCTAATGTTTAATATCTTCAAATATTATCTTAGAAATCAAAATCTGTGACTCCTCTGTTGTTTTTCTGCCAAGACACTGAGGCCAGAGAAAAGTTTTCAGTGTCCTGCTGTGGCTGAGAGCATTGCTGAAGTATTGCAGGGGATGCTTGCCCCATGCAGAGTTGGGGTGCTCTGTCTGACACTGTCACCCCAAAGCATCTCAACACAGGGTGCATTGCACTTAATGAAAAGAGATGCAATTTCTGAATCACTTTATTCTGTCCCACCTCATCACCCAAGGGATTCAAAAAATGCCCAGATGAACTGAGTATTTGGAATCAAAGAGTTTCTTAAAATACAGGTATTTGATTAATTAGGTAATGTGAAATACCTCTCTTTAAGATAAGGGAGGAAAACAATCAGATCTGTGATCACATAATTATCACCATAATGGAAAACCCCCCAGCCCATTCACTGAATTATCTTATGAATCCTATTTCACTAAGCAATGGCTGAAAATCTGGCAAACTTCAAGACTTCCACTTCTCCTCAGACACAAATTATTCTTACAAAATCAATGTGGGAAACTGAATTTTGGCTTCTTCCTATGAGGACAAAGGAGCTGAAATTCAATGGCACAGTTCAAAATAAATGTCTGGGTACACAAAACATGGCTGTCACTGACTACAGATCATTCCATCATATTTCTATAACCTGTATGCTTTTACAGCATTTTATTTTAGCATGATAACAGCCTCTTTGTACAGGAGTGATGACTATATCACATCACAAGGTACCTCAGCAGTAGCAACCAAGAGGATGCTAAAAGCAGATACAAATCCAAGTCGCAGCCTTCTCTGTGAACGTGGAGACAGGAGGTTGGGGAAAAACCCACCTGCTGTTTGATCAAATGGGGCTTCAAGCCTAACCAGGACACCTCTGACCTCAAAAAGACCCACCAAAATATTCATCCTTGTTTCTACATTCTTAGGGTGGTCAAGTTTCGCCGCACTGGGGAAAGTTCAAGGTCAGATGAGGATGTCATTTCAGGAGAACACGAAGTTCAGATCGAGGGTGTTCGGACAGAGCTAGAGCCTGTTGAGTTAGAGGATGGAGCTGCAGTGCCAAAAGAATTTGCCAACCCAACTGATGGTGAGTAGGTTTCTTTTACTCCTGTAATGACCAAGGTGTGTGGCCTCTTCGTTTCAGTCATGATGCGACCAGGCTGAATACCTCGGGTGTGGAGAAGTTAAAGATTTCTGAATAAAACAAGGAAACAATAACACAGGCAAATTATGTCACACCTGAAAATAGGGATTTAGTTGCCTTGTTCTCTGAGGGATGCTCTGTGTGTTTGGTTTTATATTACCAGCAATACACCCTTTTAAGAAGTTGTCATTGTTGCCACCTCACACAGGAGGTTGGACTCAGTTTCCCTTAGAACCAAACATCGCTCCTAGAACTTGAGCAGGTTTACTGGAGCAGTTACACGTGGCTCACCTTCAAGGCTGAGTGTGGAGCCCCTGCAGTGCTCCTCTCTCCTGCTTGCCTGGAGGACAAGAGGGACAGACTGAATGCACATCCCAGCCTCACAGAGCAGAGCCAGCTGCCCCGAAGGCAACACCGGTTCAGCAGATACGAGATGTTTGTCTTAGCACAAGGCATTGTAAGATCCTGTAGGGTGGCTGTTTTCCCAGGGACATATTTATTAACATACTGATGCAGTAGGAAGCCACAATACTGAGGAGGGAGCTCAGTGAGTTTTGCAAGAGACCCAGAGCAGCAGTGCCAACCTGCAGATGTTTGTACCATTTCGGCTGGCACGTCGCCCAGAAAGGTGCAAGTGATGCAGCAACGCAGCACACGACCTTGAGTGCCCTCACATCGAGTGCCTGGGCTGAAGTCACAAACAGAGGTCGTGTGACACCTCTGCTTTGGTGTGATTTCCTTCTGGTTTGTGTCTCTGGGAGGCTGTTGTGCTCCTAGCCAGATAAAGCCCTTCTGTGGCAAATGTACTTTATAAACTGCTGGAAGTGATAAAACTTTGAGGCTGAAATCAACATAAACAACTTGAATATCAAGATACATCTTTTTGTTGCTTTTTAAATTTTGCACCCCAGGAACTCAGAAATGTGAGATTTCCAGATAGAACAAGATAATGAGGTTGTGACAATGGGAGAGGGGGGCAACAAGGACCACCAGCATTGCTAACAAATGTGTGTTTAAAGATATATGTGAGTTGGACAAATTCAGCATTCAAAATAATTATAATTTGATCTTAATGGTCTCTTCCAACCTTAACAGTTCTAGGATTCTGTGATTCTGTGAAATACTCTCCTGCAGTTTCCATAGTATTGCTGTGTGCTGTGGAACAGCTCGTGTCCTCCTCACCAAAGGACACCTCAATCCAGTGCCTGGTGGAGTCACTCCCAGGAGTAACAGGGGGAACATGTGCTGGAGTTGTTGGTGCTTTGCAGATTTCCTTCAATGCAAATAAAATATAATAGGAATATTTACAGTTACTTGGGCTTTAGCAGGGTTCCTGAAGAACACAGATTCTCCCCAGTAGGAAATGTCTAAAAACCAAGTAGCTCTGATTCATATTTTAGATCTCAGGAGATCACCCAGCTAATCAGTAATTGCAGTCACAGAACATGCTGTCTGGAGGGGTGGCTCTTGCACTTCTGCACTAGAATTGTTTTCCTTCTAGATACTTTCATGGTGGAAGATGCGGTGGAAGCCATTGGATTTGGGAAGTTCCAGTGGAAGCTCTCTGTTATTACTGGATTAGCATGGGCAAGTAATTTTATACTGAGGTCAACTGCATGATCATCTGGTAGAGAATGTCAGGGATTTCAAGTGATGTTGCTGTTCTTTGTGGACAAAAAGTCTCCAAACAGATAAATGCAATAAAGAAGGAATTTCATGTGAGATTCTGAACCAGCAGCTGGACTCAAGCTTGTTATGTGGGGGGGGTACTGAGTAACTGATTGATTCCTCTGTCTCCAAAGTTCTTATAAATCAGGGTTTGAAAATTAGTATTGATTCCCTACTTCAAATCCCTACTGGTTTTGAATGGAAAGGGTGCTGGGCTATTCCTGCAAAGCAGAAGTCAGGTTTCATGCAGTGGTTTTACCACATTCTCCCCCTTAGCTGCAGTCCCTGTTTTCTGTTGGTTGATATTACTGTAATCTCAGTTCCAGGCACTCAGAGCTTTAACCTTGATGTCAAGAACAGAATGTCTGGCTTTGTTTTCACATTTCTGCTATTTCTGAAGCTTTATATGTTACATCTACTGTGGTATATTGTAGGGTAAGGTATTTGGAAGCTGTATTTACTGGCTGTCATCTACATATAAGGCTACAATCTGCCATGGTTTAGATCCTAAGGCAGTAGTAGAGTTTGATCTACAGGTGAGCTGTTGATATATTTGATACAAATCCAGAAGTTGCATATAAGGGGAGAAAGGGAGCAAGTTATAAGGCAGCAGCCAGTTCTAACTGAACCTCTGTGAGAAGGAGTTGGAAGCTCATCCCTGTAATGATCCTGGATGACTGGCCAGAGAAGCCTCCTCAAAATCATTCCCCACCCTAACTTTTGATTTGGCTCTTCAGATCCTCTCTGCCAGTGTTACAAACATGCCAACAACTAGAAATGCATTTAGAAATGTACCTGTTGGGGGTTTTATTTCTCTACACTCTGTACATCTCTTGTACCTTGCAAATGTAATTGCTTTGTTTCACCTACGGCGCGGGAATGGCACAAGGTTAACTGCAAGAAGGTTGATCATTGGCTGCTCTGTCAATCTATTCTCCAGGCAGATGTTTATTTTTGTTTCTTTTTTACCTTTCTAGATGGCAGATGCTATGGAAATGATGATTTTAAGTATCCTAGCTCCTCAGCTTCATTGTGAGTGGCGATTACCAAGCTGGCAGGTTGCATTGCTCACATCGGTAGGAAAAATAACTGACAGCTCCTGTATTCTGTAAGGTTTTTCCACTCATTGTTATTCAGACTTTATGTTTTATATCCCAAAGTTCAGTCTCTTCAAGGCCTCTGCAGATTGCCTTTGGCTTGGAGGAATATAGGAGTCTTGTTTTATAAAACAGAGCTTGAAGAAATGAAACTCAATGAGAACTGTGGAAATTTCTGGTTCAAAGTTTTGTGTAATTTCCAGGAAAATATATGAATTGACTCAGACTCATCCTGGGATTCAAACCATGTTTGAAAACAAGGATTGGTAAATTTTAACTCTCTTGAAAATCTTTATCTCTCACCATGTTTAACCTTGCTTGTACATAGACAGACCAGGAGGCTTGTGAGAGAACAGCTCTGTCTTGCAGATCTCCACACTGATCAGTTTTTATTCATGAATATGTTCCCTGGAACTGGGCACCTCAGCATCTTCCAGGGCTGGACTCATGGTGGGTGTAACACCAGAGAGCACATTCCAGTGTCGCTGGAGGCATCTCATAATTGCACTTGAGGGCTGCCTGGTTCCTTCCCCTCTCCAAGGCAGACACTTGCTCCTCTCTCCACTTGCCTGTCCCCTTGGGAGTGATAATGAAACTCTCAGCAGGGCCTTGCTGGGAAGCAGATGAAAGTTTATTTTGTGGGTTCTAAAAACCCTTCAGCATTAAAAAAAACAACTCAGAAACAAGACAGCGATTTCCATGTAGTGGCAAATTGGGCTCTCCAGTCATTTCTTGGAATTTATTTTCTCCTGTTTATCAAAATCTCAAAAATATTCAGCACTGGTTGAATTCAGCTGTTCCCCAATTATCAGGTAAGGTGAGGATGGGGTGATGGAGGAGGCCTGGCAGAGATTTGGTGTATGTCCATTGTGTTTAGATTACTGACCTCCACAACACCGATGGGACTGGGCTCACCACTGGCAGAAGCTGAGAGACCTTGGCTGGAGAAGTCTACTGACACTCAACCCCATCCTGGCAATAGGAAACTCCTTTTCAAGCCAATGGCAGTGAAGTTGGTGACTTTTTAAAAAATCCCACTGTACAAATAATTATCTTCACTAGTCTCTAATGCAAAAGAACTGTACCCAGAACACCTGGACATTTTTGCTCTGTTAGAGCTGAAATTTTCTAGTTTCACTGCAAAGTTGTGTTGTCTTTGCTGTCATGTTAAATTGTTACTTGTCTTGTTGTAAAGGGGAAGATTTATTTTTTTTTTCTGGTGTTTCCCAGGTGGTGTTTGTGGGGATGATGTCCAGCTCCACCCTCTGGGGAAACATTTCAGACCAGTATGGAAGAAAAACAGTAAGTCTCCAGCTCCTATTCCAATATATTCCAATATTTCTACAGTGGGGATGTTTCAGTGCATGGTGTTCACAAATGTCACTGCCCACATGTATGAAGAAGAATTAAATGGAGCCAGAAATGTAGATTAGAACTTCAAGCTCTAATCTACAAAATGTTAATCTGTGTTACAGCAGAGACTTTCTTTTCCTGGTGCTTGTTTGTTAAATACAGGGCCTGAAGATCAGCGTGTTGTGGACACTCTATTATGGGATCCTCAGTGGTTTTGCTCCAGTGTATAGTTGGATCTTGGTGCTGAGGGGCCTGGTGGGCTTTGGGATTGGAGGAGTGCCTCAGTCGTAAGTAAATATGCACCACAAGTCCAAACTTTCTCTTTTCTGTTTATTTTATACACTCATGTTGAATTGAAGACATGCTCCTGCTCAGTTGTCCCAAACACATTTTTCTGTACATAGTTTGGAACTAACTTGTATGACTCTGAGAACCTTTGGAGATACCCTGAGGTGGATCAGATTTCCAGTGACAGATGTGTGAACAAGCTGCATACCTAAATATAGTACATTATGGATCTTCAGTTCTTTCAGGCTTCTCTCATTCCCTCCAGTAGACTGTGGTGGACATGAGAAGCCCAAAGAGCCCACCTGGGTGTGAGTAAAACACAACAGGGAGCATTTTGTATGGCTGAGTCTGTAAGGGACAACAGGATCTTATTGTGACACAGGTCATGACCTAAACACCAGCACACACAGGTGGAGCTGAGCCTGACTTGGTGTTTGTCAAGCTCTGGATTACTGTCCAATCAAAGCCTGAACTTTGTGTCTGAACCTGAATTGGAATTCCAAAACTGAGCCCAGCCCTGGAGCACTGGAGACCTCCTGATGGCCCAGACACATTTCCAATGAGAAGGCAGCATCAGGATAGTTCTCCAGCTCTGTGTCATTCCATTCACTGAAGAGGAGGATCTCTAAATTTGCCATCTGCAATAAATAACTCTGCTCTGGGCTTTTAATTATAAATGTAAAGGGAAGAGTACAGCCATTTTCTCTCTCTGTAGTCTTTTATCCTGATTAATAATTGATATTTCGCCCCATGGAGGTGCTATTTTGGAGTAATCAGAGTCTAGCTTTGATTGATGGCTCATATACTTCTTCAGGAGGCAAGTCAATATCCTGTCTCTTCTATTGCTGTTCCCAGATAAAAGATTCAGAGCTGAGCTGGATCATCCCAGTATTATTAATTTTCTTCTACCACTCTCCTGCCCATCTTTAGAAGCTGCTCAGAAGTGCAAGGTGTAAAGCAGGGAAGTCCTCAGCCTGCTGAGTACTGACCCACAGTGAGGCAGCTTCTGCTGTGCAGTTCCAGCTGAGCACATCTGGAATGAGGCAGGAGAACCACAGAGCATCAGAGTTAATCACACCTTGTGCTGTGAACAGACAATGATCCCCAGAGCCCCAGTGCAGCAGCTGCAGCGCAGCCAGAGCCCTTTTACAGAGGGACAGGTGATGCCCAAGGGCTGTGTGGCTTCAGGAGAGCCAAAGAACAGCCTGTCCCAGACCAGAGCAGGGCTGTGAAAATAGTTGCACCAAGAACTGTTCCACGTAGCAAACAACTACAGGGTTACAAAATCACCCCAAGAGAGCAAATCCCATCCTCCATCGCAGTGATGAACTGGAGGGGTCTTGTTCTGATGCAAAAGGGGAGTTGGAACCTGTGCCCATGGTCTGGTTCTGAGGGCTGGGAAGGGGTTTTGTGTTGCTTACTGTGGGTTTGGCAGTTTAAATAAAAGGCAAACAAAGTGTTTGAAGGGCTCTCACTGTGCTAACGTGGCATCTTTCTCTTTTTTCTCAATGTTCACTCTTCACAGGGTAACCTTATATGCTGAGTTCCTTCCAATGAAAGCCAGAGCAAAATGCATTTTATTAATAGAGGTGAGCAGTGTCTCTATGTGTGCTGGTCCTGGAGGGACAGGTTCTGCTGCCTGTTACATCCATTCAGCCAGACTGACTACAAGTGTCCCCCATGGCTGTGGTCAAAGCTCAATTTATCCAAGTCCATATGGAGCTGAGCTACCCCCATGCTCCAGGATGAGCTCAGGTCCACACCCAGCACACAGCATTCATGCAACACCCCACTCTTTGTTGTATCTTCCTTTTTCCATGTTAACTTGCATCCAGTGCTGCTTATGTGGCTGCTGTGAGCACAAGGGTGTCACCGTTTGGGTGTCACCGTGACATTAATCCACAGCTTGGTGATGGATAGTGGAGAACTGACTCCGCTCCCCAGAGTCAATCCAAATGTATCAAAGTCACAGACAGCAGAATTTCACCCTATAAATTATTACACAGCAAATTTTCCATCCCTTTGGTGGGTGGCTGAAGGGTCAGAGAACTGTTGTCTTCACCGGTCAGCTGGGAAGGAACATCCTTGTGGAGAACCTCACTGAACTGAGAGAGCTCAGTGCAAAACCAGTCTGCTAAGAACTGCTGGTTAGTCCTGTGGTGATTAATGGTGCACAGGGAGACTCCAGCACACTGACTGCCCCTCTCTGTCTCACTTCTGCTGCAGTTTGGCTGCTTCCAGGCCACCTTAGGTTAGAAATATATTCTGAGCGTTAAATAACGAGCTAAGTGGATTTGTAATGTAGACATGAATAATCCTGCATGGGTAGGATGCACAAGAGGGTGATGGCTCCAGTATTGGCTAGGAAGGTACCAGTTCCTTCTCTCATCCAGGGGCTGAACTCTGGGGCTCTGGTAGTTTGGTTTTGGTGAGGAAAACAAACACCATCCATCCCATGGTGGTGACTGGGACCAATACTTGGGTGCATTAACAGACCCTTCGCTTAAGAATCGCCACGAGATGAGCACAGTCCTTGGGAGAAGGTACCCACAGCTAAACCCTGTGTCTGGAGAAGGTACCCACAGCTAAACCCTGTGTCTGGAGAAAGTACCCACAGCTAAACCCCATGTCTGGAAAAAGGCCATGCTGGGGTTTCTGAGCTGAACATCTTTTTAGCTTCCACAACTTTTAATTCCCTTTCAGTGGTGCATATTTGAGATGTCCCTGGCACTCTTCTCTCCAGCTGCTCCTAGGGAGCACGTGGCAGAGGAGGAGGCCTTGAGAGCACCCCTGTTCTCCCTTGTGACTCTTTCTTCTCCCTTGGGCAGGTCTTCTGGGCCATTGGGACGGTGTTTGAAGTCCTTCTAGCAGTGCTGGTGATGCCCACCCTCGGCTGGCGGTGGCTCCTCATTCTTTCTGCCCTCCCGCTTTTGCTCTTCGCTGTCCTGTGTTTTGTAGGTATTCCTTCAAAGAGGAAAGCGTGTTCCATCCCTCTCCCACCTCCCTGCCTCATCCTGTAGCCCAGATGAAGGAAATTGTGCCAGTTTTGAGCTCTCTGGCAATGTCTTCTTTGGAACATCTGAAATAATGACAAATATGCCATTGTTGCAGCAAGGTGGTAGTAAGAACATTCCAGTGAGAGCTGGGTTTAGGTGACTTTAATTACTGGAGGACAAGGGTGAGCTGGAATTTTGTGAAACCAAATCAGGCCTGTAAATCTCTCCAATTTAATGTCTTTGTTTCAATTAAATTCAGGGGAATGAAGACTTTTATGAAAAGCTCTTGTTATTTCCCTGATTGCTCTTTAGATTTTTAAGTCAAAGCCATAACTTTCATAATTTACTGTCCACTTCAACCCACCCATATCAGGGGTCGAATCTGCATGGTGCAGGTCAGATCCAGAAGTAAGATGCATGAGTTTAACCTGAGCTTTGGTGCATGGTTAGGTAATATATTTACCAGTCCTCCCTCTGTCAGGTTGTTCAGCAGCTCTTGTTATTTAGTCAGTGCATTGGTTTTCAGCAATGCCTCCTGATATGGTGGTGCTAACATGCCTGTTTTTAAAAAGAAGCTTAAAAATGCAAATATTGGAATGCCCAGAGCATCTTACATCTGCCCTGGATCCTGTGCCCTTCCTGCTGAGAAGGTGCAATGTAAAGAACCTGCAGAAATGCTCAAAATTTCTCAAGAATAAACCCCAGCTGACAGAGGGGAAAGGTTTTAAACTGGAGTTCTGACTTCATGGTGAAAATGGGGTTTTGCAGCTCCTTAAAAACTCGTTTTGGCAGCAAGATGGTTCTCTGGATTGTTGAGGAGTAGATCCACAGTCCTTCCTTACACGAGCAGACTGCTGGAGTCACAGAGATTCCCCACCGTGAGCCCACGGAGAACAAATCAGCCTGTTCAGTGCCACCACTCTGACATAACTGTCCCTGTGTCCTGCTCTGCTCCCCCAGTGGCTGCCAGAAAGCGCCAGGTACGACGTGTTATCTGGAAATCAAGAAAAGGCAATCGCCACTTTGAAGCGGATCGCGACCGACAACGGAGCTCCCATGCCCCTGGGGAAACTGATTATTTCCAGGCAGGTACGTGCAGGTAACAGGAGGGGCAGGAATGTGGGATACAATCAAACTGGGCTACAGGCACGTGGGGTTCTGTAAGCAAATAATCAGAGTTCAGTTTAATTTTAATGTCTTGACCAGTAATAAAAAGAGGGATGATGATATATGTCATGTTCACAGTGAGGAAGAGTCAGTCCCTCATTTTAATTGATATGAAAATCCTGGGGGTGAAAAGGACCTTTACAGTGGGCATTAATGTTAGTTAACCTCACTCTAGGGCTGTATTATTAAAGAAAACCAAGTCTCAAAGCTACTGAAGAACTTGGAGACAAGATGGAATTCTAAATAGAGGGAGGGAGATTTAGATTGGATATTAGGAAAAAGTTCTTTCCTGTGAGAGTGGTGGAGCACTGGAACAGGTTGCCCAGAGAGGTGGTGGATGCCCCTGGATCCCTGGAGACGTTCAAGGCCAGGTTGGATGAGGCCCTGAGCAAGCTGATGTAGTTGGGGGTGTCCCTGCTTCTTGCAGGGGGGTTGGACTGGATGACCTCTGGGAGTCCCTTCCAACTCTAATCATTCTGTGATTCTATGATTCTTCAGATGTACCTAATTTTAATCAATTAATCTTGATTTTCTGGAGTGGGAAAGCTCCTGTTTGGTCCTAGTGTGGTAGTACTTATTGTATTACAGTAGTAATTCTGGCTCTAAGTTCTGAGCTGCCTGTGTCCATATGGATTGATTTGGACTTTTTTTCCAGTCCAGCTTTATGTACCCAATTTTTCAGCACCCCTGTCAACATATAAGGCAGCTCTGCATTTACAGGGCAAGGAGCAGCCTTTTCTTAAAAAAGCAAACAAGAACTTATCCAGCAAGGAGGGGCAGCAGAGTGAGACCTGCAGATTTGGACAACAGCAAAGTTGTAGAGCTGGGCAGGAGCCTGTTGGTAGTGACAGCATCTCACTGATGGGGACAGAGGTTTGATTTTCCAAGGTCTGGGTCAGTGAGGATTTGTCCTCTTGTGCCTGTCCCAAGCACTTGGCTCCATCAGGGTAATTCTGGTGGGCTCCTGGAACACTCACCAGGTCTTGGCTGGTTTTGCCTTTGGAGTGGGGTGGGAAAATACTTTTCCCTAACCACAGTTTTATGGGCTAAGCCTGCTCCTCTCTCTCTAGGAACCTCTCAGTTTAAAAGGGGTTTGCTTGAGGGAGGGCTGCTGCTTGTTCCTCAGTACCTTACCCTAGATCTGAAGCACTGAGGGGCTGCTCTAATTCACCAAACCCTCATCCTGACATCCCCAGAGCACCCAGTCCTGTGTGTTGTATTAGCCTCATTCCCTCCACACCCTCCAGTCCAGGACCAGTGGGTGCCCTGATCATCTGACTTCTGCTTCTTTCCCACAGGAAGACCGAGGAAAAATGAGGGACCTTTTTACACCCCATTTTAGATGGACCACGTTGTTACTCTGGTTTATATGGTAAGAGGAAACGGGCCTTGATCCCCTCTGGAGGTCCCTTCCAACCCGGGCAGTTCTGTGAAACGGTTTGGGGCCACCACAGGTCTAAGTGGGTTCTAATGGAGCTATTTTACAGTATCACTAAAACACAGCAACTTCCTCCTCAAAAAAGAATTCCAAAAAGCCAAGCCCTGACCTGTATTGATTTGTAATTGATTAAACCACCCCATCACTGGTGTTCTCAGGCTAATTGCCCTTTTGTTTTCTAATGCTAATAGGAAACAGCTTTGAGGTAGCACTTAGAGGAACTCCTCACACAAAGGGTTCAATTTTGATTCATGCTGTTTACTGTAGGCTTGGCCAGCTGAGACATCCTCTCTCATTTTCTTCCTTGCAGGTTTTCCAATGCTTTTTCATATTATGGGTTAGTTTTATTAACTACAGAGTTCTTCCAAGCAGGAGACGTCTGCAGCAGTGAGTATTAGTCCATCTCTTTTTCAAATACGCCTCATTAAGTGGTGGAATATCTTTTATTAGATCACCTTCTGCTGTTAGTTTGGGAGTGACTGAGCCTGACAGCCTGAATTTTAAGGCTTATTTGGAACATTTCTGATAGACTGTTCCTCCTTTCCCACACAATGCAGAGAGGTCCTGTGGTGTCTCTGAGCCCAAAATGTAAAACAGCCTTCAGCAGAGACCTGTTAGAAAAAGTGTTTCTCCTTCCTGAGAAAAAAAAAGGATTGATTAAATATGAGTTTCCAGATTTGACAGGCCTAATTAGTTCAGAGATAAGAGATAACTGCTGTGGAGCTCTCAGGTTCTCAAGATGTGAAGACCTGCTGAGAGAAGAGAGAATGCTGGGAAACGAGCACCCTGGGTTTTTTTTACTTCTTTCTCTTCTTCTTCAGGTTGTTTTTAAAAACTACTTTGACAGCATTAAGAAAAGGCTTGAAAAGTTTGGTATCCTGGGGTAGGCATGACTGTAGTCAGAACACTTTGTATAATTAGTGAAAACAACCTGATAGTCAGAAAATTATAGAAAGGGGGTGGGTGCTGTTGGGAGAGGACACAGATCCCAGGCTCCCTCAGGGGTGCTGAAGCTGTTTGAGAGGTCCAGCTCTGAGTAGCATCCACAGCAGGGCATGAGTCCTTTAAAAATACATGTATTTTCCAACAGTATTCATCAGTCTTCTCAAAAGTATAGACAAAGTGTCATTGAGAAACTGGGGAAGAGAGTTCTTAAAGTATATTAAGTTTTCTTTTTTCCTCCCCAGTCTCCAGTAGAAGGAAAGAAGTCAAAGCAAAGTGCAGCCTGACCTGTGAGTACCTGACAGAGGAAGACTACACTGATCTGCTCTGGACAACCCTGTCAGAATTCCCTGGTAAGTGGGAATAAGAAGCACCAGTTCTCCACTGCTGGTGGCTCAGTGTGGCTAATTGAGGTGACCCTGCTCGGGCAGGGGGTTGGACTGGATGAGCTTTTGAGGTCCCTTCCAACTCTTGATATTCTGTGAAGTCATTTGAGTGTATAAATAACACAATGGAAAGAAACTGCTGAGTTCTAAAGAGCCCTTTGATCTGGCCATGGGATGGTCAGTGGGCAACAGTGGCCAGGAGCTGAATTTTGGGGAGACACAAGGCAGGGGGTGCCCACACTCACACTGGCAACCACGGCAGCAGCCAGCGGTTGACGGGTGTCACTCACCCCTGTGTCAGGACCAGTGGGGCTGTGAACACAGACCAAGAGCAGGACACAGAGTTGTGGTGTGGCACCAATGGCTGGGACAATCCTTTCTACTCCCCTGCCTGATGCCTCTGCCAGAGGGGGATTTGAGAGAGAAATAGATTTAGAGATAGAAATAGAGAACATTTCCAACCTAAACGAGCCAGGTTTAGGTTGGAAATGTTCTCTATTTCTATTTTCTCACCCAGTTCCCACCAGTGACCTTGTCTCCTGCAGGTGTGTTGGTGACACTGTGGATTATTGATCGGATTGGCCGCAAGAAGACCATGGCCTTGTCCTTCTTCGTCTTCTCTCTCTGCAGCCTTCTGCTGTTCCTCTGCGTTGGAAGGTCCGTGCAGCACGGTGACCAGCTGCTGAGGGTGGTTTGTCCATGGTCTCTCTTGGTTATGGCTGAAAACTGGAAGTGGTGGTTTGATAAGCCATGAGGTGGTTGTACTCAGTTGGAAAACAGAAGGATGGTGTTAGGTTCCCTCAGCAGAGTTTGGGAGGAGATTAAAAGAAGCAGGAGAGGAGAAATCCTTCGCTGTAATCCTGTGGTCAGAGCAGCCTGAAGGGGAAAACAGGATCATATGTCTGAGTAGGAGATCACTAAACTGTAAAATTGTTGCTGATGGAGTGAGCTGGGGTAGCTGGTTGCTGTCCTGTTCTGTGCCCCTCACCACCTGTTTCCCTGGGCAGGCTGTGCCAGGGCAGCGCCTCCCAACCAGGCTCTCGATGGTGCTGGTGCCACGATGCTGTGAGAGACAGGAGATGCAGGTGGCCACAACCTCCAGTCATGCAGCGTGGCTGGTGGAGCCTGCTGCAGATTCAGGTGATCTGGCTTCAAAGAGCACTTGGGGCTGATGTCAAGGAGATGCCCCAACAGCCAGCACAGAGCTCTGAATTTAGACCTTGCTGAGCACTGTACAAGACAGTGCAGTGCAGGAACCTTGTAGTAAGAAACCTTATGGAGTTGCAGGCACCCAGGTGGTGTGTAGGTTCATGTCTTTCAGGCAGGAAAGCTGCACCCTCATTTCCTCCCCTCCAGCACCCTTCCTCACGTGGAGTTCATTTTCCTTACACAGATTAAGCTCAGGCATCCACTGCTCATTTCGGTGACAGCTGCCAGTTAGAAAGAAAACACTTTGAAAAGTGACATGGTGGTGGGAATGCAGATTGTTTGGCATCTTTGTTATCCCAGAGGTCCAGAAAAAATACATAGGGTTCAGTAAAAGGAAAAACCAAAGGAAAGAAATGGCTCTAAGGATTTAACATTGCTGTTGTGCCTGTCTCCATGTTAAACAAACGTTGTGCAGAACCATCCCAAACACTGCTCTCCTTTCTGTTCCCACAGAAATGTTCTTACTGTGCTGCTCTTCATTGCAAGAGCTTTTATTTCAGGAGGATTTCAGGCTGCTTATGTTTACACTCCTGAGGTAAGGAGGTTGGTTTTGTCATGAGAATATTTAAGGGGAGTGAGGACACGGTGGGAAAGTCATTTCTATGACCTCTTCACAACAGACCGTACCCCAGATACGAGTTGATCATCTCATTGTCATTGTCCAACAGAACTTGCTGTAGCAGCACTTATTAATCTTGATTGATTCAGGAGACTGGAGGGAAGAGAACTTCCCAGCAGTGCTAATGGGCTGGTGCTTCGTTCACAGGTTTACCCGACAGCCACTCGTGCTTTGGGCCTGGGAACATGCAGTGGAATGGCTCGAGTGGGAGCCCTCATAACCCCCTTCATTGCACAGGTAACACCCCTTCTTCTGAGACTGGAGGCACAGGGAGGTGATGGAGAACCTGCTCCAGAGGCCAAACCAAGGTGTCTCATGAGGGCTGTCGCTGCCTGTGCCTTGAGGAGAGTCTGGGCTCATCTCTGAATTCACCTCCTGCTCAGAGCTCCACATGCTGGGGGTGAACAACTGAGAAGCTGGGTGGGAATGAGGGCACCCCATGTGCCTCTGCCTGGCAGTGGCATCTGTGGGAAGCAGAGAGAAGCTCTGCATGGTGCAGTGCCACCTTCCTCTTGAGATCCAGGCCCTGGAGTATAGAAACCCTGTGGAAAAGAGCTGGCCAGGGAGGCTGTGGGAGCCAGGCTCCACAGAGCTGGGACTCAGAAGACTGAGTTGGAAGCAGTAGCTCTGCAGAGAAGTATTTGCTGCATGGAAAACACATGACTTGATTAGTCCTGTCTGGTACCTGTGGGCTGCAGCACCTCATGGACCTGCAACCCAGACTTGTGTCAGGTTTGACAGCTGTCTGACAAAGAATGTCCCAGTGCCTGTTAAGCCTTTGTCCCAATACCAAAACTGCCTTTGCTGCTGCCACATCACTACCTGTACTTGTGTCTGTGATAAGGCCCAGGGATGCTACACCCTGTTTTCTGCTCTTTTTTTTCTGCAGGTGATGTTGGAATCTTCAGTCTATTTGACTCTGGTGGTTTACAGTGGGTGTTGCCTCCTGGCTGCTGTGGCCTCCTGCTTCTTGCCCATTGAAACAAAGGGTCGTGGCTTACAGGAGTCCAGCCACCGGGAATGGGGACAGGAGATGGTTGGGAGAGGATCTCACTCCCCAGGGGTCACCAGGTCACACTCTGGATCGCAGGAATGATGGGACATGGAAACCCTGCTGTAAAAATGAATGATATGAGCAAGATCTTTCACACACACGAAACAGCCCAACCCTGAAGCGTAGCAAGCTGACCACACCGTCACTGCCACTGTCACGTGTCAAACCGCAGGAACTCTGGGGTTGAACCTCAGCAGTTTGTGTCTCTGCTGCTCTTTGCTCACACTCATCAAGACTTGACTTCTGTATCAAGGTGTTTGATCCAGATGCCATTTGAAGTTTAGCAGGGAGGGTTTTTCTTAAGTCTGCTGTGCTTGCATGGTCAGCTACTCGGCTTAAAATGTCCCGTGTCAGGCAAATAGCTAACTGAATGCAACTCAGTGTCAGCTGTCATTAAAATGATGTACTCTTGATGCCTAAAAACAAAAGATCTGTATTTATCATGTACCTGGAGTAGCACAGGTGGATTCTGCACACTCCAGACCAGGTTTGAGTTAGACGCCTGCCTCGTGCTCTCCAGCCATCAACACAACGTGGCAACCGATGCTCTCCGGTCCCCTTGCTCACAGGCTCTGTTCCTTGGGAATTAGCAGGCTCTGATTGCTTGGGAACTACTTTCTGGATGCTTCTCCCATCCAAGGCAGGTGGTTTGAGTGAGTGAGGAGTGGTGTTTCTTGCAGAGGTGGAAATCTTCGTGGCTCAGAGCGGGATTTTTCTCTAACATCGCCAGCAACGTTGAGCGCTGTCTGTTGCTTGGTGAAGACTGCTTCAGCTGCACTGGTGTCTCTGTGTGTGTGGGGATCACAGAATCACAGGACATCAGGAGCTGGAAGGGACCTTGAAAGATCACCCAGTCCAACCCCCCTGCTGTGCTGTGGTTTTCTGCACAGGTCTGGGTATGTTTCTGCTCCACGTGCCTGTGATGCGCGTTCTCGTTGGTAAAGAAGCCTTGCTGTGAATGGCTGCTTGTAGCAGTTTGGGTGGAGCTGCTTCCCAGCATCTCCCAACAGAAACTGGCTTCCTGAGGGCTGGGCAGAACCTTTCCATGGCTGCTGCTCATCCAGAGGCTCCAATGTCCAGCTGGTGACAGAGGAATGTCGCAAAGGAACAGCACTAAGCACAGGCTGGGGGAATCAATACATCTGTGTGTGGCCAGTGGCCTCATGGACACTGAGGTAAGTGTGCAACGGATTTTTGCACAGCAGAATGTTTTAGGTATCCTGGGATCCAGACCCTGTTTCTGAGGTGATGATGGGGGCCTGAGTCTGTGTTTGGTGCCATCCAGATGAACGCAGTTGGGTTCAGCTTTCACACTATTGTGCAATATAACTCCCCAAGACATGTTAGGCCCTTTGTGGCACTGAAGGGAAACCAGAAGTGGATAATTCCTTAAAGAAACCAGGAAGACTCAGACTAAGGAAAAAAGGCCAAAGAGGTTCTGGGTATTCAGCGTGTGGGTATCTTCTGCTGAGGAAGGATAAAGGTTGCCAAGGCACCGACATGTCTGTCCCTTCGTTCACCGATGGTTACTGCAGTGAAGTTCTCCAGACATGGTTGGTCTACAGAGGCCAATGTTCCTTGTTCCACAGGAAAATGCCACTCAGGTCCCAGGGGATCCCACTCCAGATGTGGCTGTTGACACAGGACCACGCTGGCTGTTCCAACAGACGTTGCTGCGGGCCGGTTTGGTCATCTCCCTGTCTCAGCTCTGTGTCCTGTGTGCTCCGTCTCCAGCAAGTTCAAGTTCCAGCGGCTCCCCAGGAACAGACGGGGCTCTCACAGCGCTGAAACCAGGGCAAATAATTCATATTCATCTCCTTGAGTCAGGCTGGTGATGGAGAAGCGTCTGGAATGTGCTGGAGTGGAACCAGTCAGGCTCGGTGCTGCTTGGAGTAGAGATCGATGGACTGGTTCCCCTCGGACTGTCCCTCCAACGAGGGGCAGGATGGTGGCAGTGAGGAAGCAGTTCCCAGGTGGGTTAGATCCAACCCTTCACACAGACTGTTCACCTTCTAACAACAGTTCTGACATACCCTCATCTTCCTCCTGCTGTCTGAGGCACTGGGGACGTGCCAGCGCACACCCGAGGAGGGTACGGCGGGGGTCGCCGGGGCGTCCCCCGGGTGGGGGGCC
>VXBZ01007434.1:73546-95455 GCA_013399135.1 Heliornis fulica | reverse complement strand
CTTGTCCTGCCCCTGCACACCCTGAATTAGGGCGTTAATTTGTGTCCAGCTCTTCGTTAGCAGCCTCCCTGGGGGGTCCCGGCCTCACGTGTGCGCCCCGGGGCAGCGATGTGTGTGCGCCCTGGGTGACGCTGAGGTTGGAGATCTTCAAAGCGATCTGTGCTCCGGGACCAGCTTGCAGGATTAGGACCTAATAGCTTTAAAATCCCTGTCAGCCCTTTTGTCACCCGGTGCTGATGGCATGTATGGCCAGGGAGTCAGGGGGCTGCTCCCCACGGGGGTCCTGTCCCCCTGGCCATATGTGCACGTATGGCCAGGGGGACAGGACCCCCGTGGGGAGCAGCCCCCCAACCCCTGTTGTTGCAGGGATGGTTTTAAAACAACGTGGGTTTTTTTTAAGTTGTAGTAAGGAAACGACCAGTGTGTAACTTTCTCTGTGTCCCTCTTTTCTCTCCTCAGCTGGAAGTTGGAAGTGATGAGGAACGTAAATTAAATGTGAGGTAAGCAGAGTGATTTGACTCTAAACGTCGTTTGTGCTGTTGTTAATTACTTGTGGTGTAGAGGAGTCCCCATCCTGCAGAGGAGCCCAGCCTGGAGCACGTACCCTTGTCTGGAGGGCACTGAGGGATCTGCAGAGGGCAGGACACCAGGGGTGCTCTCTCCCTTATCAGTTCTGGTTTGAGATGGGTGTTTAATGGACTAAAAGTGTAAAAGCAGGGGTGGGGGGCAGCAGCAGTGTTGTGGGGCTTTTTCCTGGTGGGAAGAAACTGGAAAACTGTTCATCAGCTCTGGCTGAAGCATCTTTGTTATGGCAGCATCTCCATCGCTGCTGAGGTCGGGCTTTGCTTGGGTGGGTGCAGAGAGCTCTGGTCATTCCCAGGTATTAACCATTGGGAACTTGACTCCTTTGATGTGGAGATTATGTAGAGTTGGGGAGGAGAAGGCTGAGGTCCTGCCAGGGAGGAGCAAGGCTTCTCCTGCTGCCCTTGCACAGAGCAGCAGTACCGATAAAGCCTGTTTGGAAGGACCCTGGTGTAATTATGTGGATTATTCACACTAAACCCTGCTGCTGCAGACAGCTCTAACCTGTAAACTGCAGTCTGAGAGAGGAAGCATCACAACACAACAGTGGTTCAGTGGGCTTGGTCCTTTCTCCTCGTTATTCCTTCCTACTTTAATTATTCCACTTCTAGATAAAAGCAAAGTGACTCGTGCTGCTGTTTGGAGATGGATCTTGTTTCCATCTCACTTTATGCTTTGAGACCTCCTGTTGCAGAGAGATAAAACTAAGAGGCTGCCAGCAGTGGTTTTTTTGTCACAGTCTGATGGACTTGACTCTAGGACAAAGTGGAGTTGATCTGGAATCTGGTTAACCTTGTGGTTTTGGAACTGGCAAGTGGGTGTTGGGATGCAGGCTGGTGTTACCCTGCAAGTGAAGTTGGAGAGGAGCAGAACAAGGTTACTGCTTTACAGAGTAGGAAAGAGCCAGGCTTTGCCATTTCTCTGTCCTGGGGGGAGTTAATATGGCTGCAGCACACCCTGGCAAGCCTGGCATTGAGTGGCTGTCGAGCTGGGTCCGAAGTGTCGTGGGTGCTGTGTGGTCTCCTGTGCACAGGCCTCTAATGGCAGGCTGTGATGTCACTCATTAGTGTAATTTCCAAAGAACGTGTTTTATATTAGTTAAAGCAAAATTCTGGATTCCTGGTTCTGCTCCCAGCTTGGTTGTGGGCTCCTTGTGCACTTCAGGGCTCAAGCAGGAGCTCGCTGAGGTCACAAACATCAGAGTGTCCTTATTGTGCTGCTTCCCATGTAATCACACCAGCCGAGCGGTGTGACAGTCTCTTCTGCCCTGTGTTTGCTTCTTGTGCTGGAAGAAGAAATCCAACATTATCCCTCTCTGGGACAAATTGTCTCTCTGCCTGTGTGCAGACAAGTTGTGGGGAGATGGCTGGTTCTGTGCTGCCTTGGCCCAGCCTTTCTTGCAAGCCGGGTGTGTGCACCCATCGCCGCGCAGGGTGACGTGGGGGTGAATGGAGTGAGGTTGGGCTTATTAGAGACTTTTCTGGCTCCTGAAAAACACTGACTTCAGATACCAAGATGCCAAGAGCTTGCTCTGTCCTTCAGGGCTGTTCTTCCATACCCAGTTATCAGGATGAGAATCTGGTAATTAAGTTGCTTGATAGACCTCGAGAGTAGGATGGTTCTTGTGCAGAGGCTGGCGTGGAGGCACCGCCAAGGACTGAAGATGATGTGTGGCCCCAGCACAGATGACAAAGCTTCACTCACCAGGAGGTGGGTAGATCCCATCCCCTTCCTGCCAGTGCCCTTTAAAGTCAGAGACTTTACCCGGTGCCCATTGGGTGGCAGAATTGTTCAACTTCATTGCGCTGCTTCTCCCAACCACTGAGATCAGGTCTCCTCTGAGAAAAAGCCACACAGGACCCGCAGGAACACTCTGGGCTGGGATTTATGAGTCTCTAAATCCCAGCCCAGCCTCCTTGGAGACGTGGTGACAGCCGTGCTTCGTCACACGCGCCCCGAGCGCAGGGGTCGGATGGGTAGAGAAAGGAGGGGTTGTTGGCAGCGAGACTCCTTCTTGCTGCCACTTGAAACTGCTTTTCATTGGTACAGGGTGATGGTGCTGTGACACCTCTGTGACCTAACTTAGCCATCCCCTTGCCAAAAACATCCTTCCAATTCACTCATTCCCAAAGCCCCTGGAGTTTTCAGCAGAGACTGTGCAGTTGGGTCTCAGCAGACCCTTCCTCTGACCTCTGCCATTCCAAAATGCTTTGCTGGCTGTTTTCTCCCTGAGGCAGTTTCTACCCTCATACAGACCAAGGGGATGTGCTCTAGGTCCAGTTTTTCTGTCAGATGCTGTTGCTATCCTCGTTTTGTTCCACATTAACGTGCTTTAAAGTCTTCCTTTTCTCTCACTCTCCAAAACTTCCACAAAAGCCTCCATAAGGTGACACCCACACGCTTTCCAGCAGAGAGCCAGGAGTCTGTTTTGCTTCCCAGAGGATAAAGATTCATAGCAGAAGGAAACCCCAGAGCTCAGACTCCGATCTGACAGCCCACTGAGGCTCGGTGCAGCTGGTGCAGACAAAACCTTGCGTGTCTGATCCCCTCTGAGTGCCCATCAGCCGTGGGGTGTTGTGGCTTGATCCCTGTTTTCTCCCTGATAACGCAGCACGTGAGACATCTCACCCAAATCCTAATCAGACCTCTGACACAGTTACATCCAGCCATGGGTGTGGAGTTGAGCACAACCTGAAGCTTGACAGGAGCAGGGTCCCTGGAGCTCAGCACACTCTGTGCCTGCCACCTTGTTGCAGAGCCACGTCATGAGCTTTCAGCTCCGAGTGACCTCAGAGGAGACAATACCACGTATGGAGGAGACTGGGAGCAGAGCTCTCTTCACATGGGCTGCTCTGGGAGGAGGGGACATGTGCAGCTTTTCTTATGATGCTGCTTTTTGGTGCAGCCTGGCCAAATTCCTGGTTGGTTCTCCAGCCCCAGGTCAGGGGAGATGTTTTACAAAGTGTTGTGAGTGTTGGCTGTTTCTCAGAGGTGGTTGGCAAATGCAGTGAGATAATCACTGGTATCAGTTACAGACCCCAGTAAGTTTGTTTAGCTGGTTGTTCTGTATTCTTTGCCATTGCTGGCGTTCCACTTGCAGTCCCAGTGTGGTCAGAAACGGAGCTGGGTGAGTAGTTTCAGGCATCTTCTGCAGGGAGATGGAAGTTGAGTTGCTGCAGGAGGGCCTGTGAGGGCCCCTCTGCAGCCTCTGATCGAGCCTTGAAAGTTGTTATGGCAAGAATTGTTCTTGTTTGGCCCCACTAAACCCAGTTTAGGAGCTGGCAAGAGCATCTGGGGGAGGTAAAGGTGTATGGGACTGGACTCGTGTACGTTTGCAGGGTTTTTTAATGGCATTCACTGCTCTGCTGCCCCCCGTGAAGCTGAGCATGGAGACCCTCCATGGAGAGCGCTCCTCGGAGCATCCAGCATCCTGCTGAACGTGGAAGTGGTAGAGGAAGACACTGGGAACCTTCCTCTCTCCACTGATGCCACCCTGTGCACCTCACCACAGACCTTTGTGTCCCCCATCAACACATGGCTGGTAGCTCATCTTTGAAATGCACGTGGCAAAGCATTAGTTCTGTGTGGGGTTGTTGGGCATTCAGACCTTTCAGCTGTGAGAGTCCTACAGCTTCTGAGCTCTGAGGGACCTGTGGCTGGCTGTCATGGGTGTAAGGCACCTTTCCTCCTCGCTTACTCGCTGTTGTATGGTTCCCTGGTGGGGAATGAACGTGCTCCACCAGACTGGTTTGATAACCAGCTCTGCAGTTCCTTTAGTTACTGCTCTTTTTGTTGTAGTCCCATGAATTAAAGTGGTTTTCTCTTTTGAAGTAGTAGGGTCACACCGGGCATCGGTTTGACTCGGTTCAGTGGGTGCTGCAGGGATTTGGGGAGCCCTTGGGTTGGTGTAAACCCTGTGCAGCTCAGTGAGCAACCAGAGCAGGAGTTGCTGTGGACAAGCTCTGCATAGAGCATCGTCCCAGCCAGCACACACAGACCCTGTGTTATAGGGGGGCTCTTTGGGTGAAATCACTGCAATGAACCAGCTTCCTTGCTGGCACTGGGCTGGCCTCTTCGTGTGGAAACTCGAAGAGGATCTGCAACTCCAGCACTTAATGTGCTGAAATGTCCTTACTAACCCCTTCATCTTCAGCTTTTTGGGGGGTTTAGGAGCACATTTTGCCAGAATGCAGCCTCGAATGAATGGCTTGTGTCTGCAGCTTGGAGGATACAAACAGCACTAGGAAAGGTGCTGGGGCTGGGGATCACAGAACCCCAGATTGGTTTGGGTTGGAAGGACCCCAAGGATCATTAAGATCNCAGCTTCTCTTCTCCAGGCTGCCCCAGCCCAGCTCCCTCAGCCTGTCCTCACAGGGGAGCTGCTGCAACCCCATAGCATCTCTGGCCTCCTCTGACCTCTCTCCAACAGCTCCACATCTCTTTTGACTTGATGGCCCCAGCTGTGGACACAGGACTCCAAATGGGACCCCCCGAGGGCAGAGCAGAGAGGGACAATCCCCTCCCCATCCCTGCTGCCACCTCTCCTGCTGATGGAGCCCAGGAGACCTTAGAGCCGCAGGAGCTCCCTGCTGGCTCATGGTCAGTTCCTCCTCCACCAGGACCTCCAGGCCCTTCTCAGCAGGGCTCCTCCCCAGGAGCTCTTCTCCCAGCCCCGTGAGCTGGGATGTGGCCGTGGCTGCTGTCCTAAGGACGTATCTGTGGGGCCTGTGTCTCGCTGTGTCCTTGACGAGTCCCGTTCGTATTTAGCGTCTCTCATCTCCTCGGCGCGAGATCTCGGGGCAGAACCTGCTGACTTTATTAACTGTTCAAAACAGGAGGTTGAATCACATCCTGGCCAGGCTGCAGCATCCTGCCTTAGCGTCCTCCTACAATGGGGAGGCAAATTCACCGCCTCGTGACCCTCGGTGGCCTTCAGGCCCGAAGGTGTGGCCGTGGAACCCGCCGGAGGTATAATTAGGCCTTTACATTCTGTGGTGGGTTGTTACAGGGACGTTCAAAGACCTCAGAGCCGGGGAACCGTGAGCTTATTTGACATTTATTTAAGATCTGGCCTTTCCAGGAAACTCTCGCTGACCTGAAGTTGAGCAACACGAGGAGTTTACTTGGCTGTGGGTGGAGAAGCAGCAGGAGTCCCGCCAGGATGGAGATGCAGCGCTCAGACCTGTTTCAGAATCATATACAGAGCTTTCTTTCTCTTTCCTTCTTCATAAAACCTCAGGAGTTTGGCCCAAAATCCCCAACAACTGGCCCTGTTATCAGAGGCTTTGCAGCGAGTGGCTTGTTTCTGAGCAAGGCCCGTGTGGTTACTGTTTATTTAGGTGTTAGAGCTGGGTCAAACAAATATTTTGGTTCCAAATGCCTCTTGATTTGTAAATACCTTAATCTTTGATAATGGGTTGCCAAGATCTGTGAGTCAAGGATTTCTCACAGGAGGCAGAGTTGAGATCTGCCTCTTGAGATGGTGCTGGGGAGTGTGAAACCAGCAGGACCCCTTCAGACTCGCGGCTCTATCGCCGAGCGGGGAGGTTTTTGTTTGCGAGCGCTTACGTGTCCCTCTGCGGCACTGGAGTCCCTGGTGCAGAGTGGCTCTACGGCTGCACGGAGAATGGGAAAGCAGAACAAGCCAGAAGGACACCCAGCCTCAGGTGGATTCGGGTGCAGATCACATCTGTTACTCATTTAGGTTTACTGAGGGTCTGAAGGATGCTTCCTTTAAGCTGTGAAGTTGCAGGCTGGGCAGAAGTCATAGAATCCCAGAATGTGTTCAGTTTTGGGCCCTCACTTCAAGAAGGATGTTGAGGTTCTGGAGAGTGTGCAGAGAAGGGCAACGAGGATGGGGAAGGGTCTGGAGAACAGGCCCTACGAGGAGGCTGAGGGAGCTGGGGGTGTTTAGTGTGGAGGAGACTGAGGGGAGACCTTATTGCTCTCTACAACTCCCTGAAAGGAGGTTGCAGTGAGGTGGGGGTTGGTCTCTTCTCCCCAGTAACAGGTGACAGAGCTCGAGGTAATGGCCTCAAGCTGCACCAGGGAAAATTGAGGTTGGATCTTAGGAAGAACTTCTGTCCTGAGAGAGTCCTCAAGCATTGGGACAGGCTGCCCAGGGAGGTGGTTGAGTCCCCATCCCTGGAGGGGTTTAACAGACGGGGAGATGCGGTGCTTGAGGACATGGTCTAAGGGTAGACTTGGTGGCGGGAGGTTAATGGTTGGACTGGATGATCTTAGGGGTCATTTCCAGCCTTAACAATTCTATGATTCTGTGATTCTATGATCTCAAGGGTTTTACCAGCACTTCTCTGTCTTGGGGCAGCTTCACCCCTGGCTGGCCATCTCCTCATTCCCAGGGTGTGCCTGTTTGCTGCAGACCCATGGGAGAGCTGGCAAGACAGGCTGTGGTCCAGCAGAACGCTAGAGGAGATGTCAGGGTTGTGCTGGAACTTTCTCACCCTGTGTGATCTCTCTTGATTTATTTGACTTTATTTTTACTCGTTACCAACGTGTCAAGTGCTCCCTGGTCCGTGCTGCCTTTTTTGGAGCCGTTCTGTGGCCCAGCAGCTCAGCTGTGTTTCGAGTTGCTGTGCTACCACAGCCTGTCGGGTTCTCAGCCGCGTTTCCTGGGTCCTGGCTGACCTTCGCCACGTACAAGCTGCTGGTTTGGTCCCTGAAACTGTTAATTCACCTTCCTTTTCTCTTCCAGCCGTGCCACTGGGGTGTTTCCACTTGTTTCTCCGACCTGTCTCTGGGAGACAGTGCAGAGTGGGTGAAGTGGGGTGACTCCATAAAATGCTTTAAGGGATTAAATCAGTGAGACGATGGGAGGAATGCGGGAGGGTCGGATGATGACAGCTCGGCTGGGGCGGAGGATGGGAGCAGGATTCACTCCTTACTCAGGAACCAGCCTCATCCCACCTCTCCTTCAGCTTGGACCACAGCTCCAAGACACCTCCTCCTCCCTACCTGCCATCACAGAACAGCCATGGTAATAACAGCATCCAAAAATGACTCGTAGGAAAACACGGGGTGTCTCTGGGGCTTCTGCCTTGGGCAGCAGCTCAGCCCTCGCTGTGGCACTGCCGCAGAGAGCCCCGGTTGGGTGGTCACGGGTGCTGGGCAGCTCTGCAGGGTTCATGCTCTTCTCCAAAGCTTTGTAGCAGCTGAATGGGCAGCCCTGGAGGTTCTGAGAGGGTCTGGCTCCGGGCTCCAGAGACAGTGGCTATCACAGAAGTGACATCACGGCTCGCTGGGAGCCGCGGAGACGCTCGCGGCGCTGCAGACGGTCAGTGCCAAGCGCGTCGCATAGCTGGGCTGTGATCAGCCTCGTGCCTTCTTGAACTCCACCATTAACAGGATGAGCAGAAAGGATTTCTTTTTCCTCATGAAACCATCTCTTATTTTATTTGGCTTTCACCACCTGAGTACTAGGGATTCCTAGAATTTTCTCTTTCCTGGCCGTCTGGGTGCCGTTCCGCTAATTGCGCAAGTCCACTGGAACGGGGGGGACACAATCCCAATAATTTCTTTGGTTCCCTTTTCCTGACCTTTCTCTTGGATGTTTTATCCAGTTTCCCTGAGCTCCTCCAGTGTTGCCTGTGGGCCCAGCCTGGGTCACACTCTGCCCTTGGAGCTGCGTACCCACCGCCGAGCCGGTTCGGCTCCGAGGCTCCGGCGATCGCCGCCGATCCCGGTGCATCGTTCAGCCGGTGCTCTGGCTCGGCTGGAGGCCCAGCAGCAGCAGTCAGTTTCTGTTAGGAAATTGGCTTTTGTGGGCTTTCATGATTGATTTCATTTTTTTTTCCCCTTTTTCCTCTCTGTGCTCGAGGAGCGTTTGTATCTGGCGCTGTGAATGGCCTGCAGTGTCTCAAACCCTTCTTGGCATTCCTGCGCCGAGGACGTGGCCCACGCCTTGCAGAAGAACAATACATGCTCAGACTCCCCTTTTGTCTGCTAAAAACACGAGTGTGAAGCCTGCTGGGTCTTCCTGCCTGCCCCACTGTCTCACTCCTCTTCAAAATAGATGGGGAGATGGTTGCCCCTCCAGACATGCATCACAAGACCCCCCGTCTCCATAGCTAAAAGCCTTGCAGGCAGCTTTTAGCCATGGCATGATGGTGCCCTGGCTGCATCTGAGGGAGGGAGATGTTCTCCCTGGGTCAGATGGAATGTCAGACATTCACATCTTAGGTTTTCGCTTTCTTCTTGGGCTGACTTGTCTCCAGCTCGGGAGATCTAATGACTTTTATAGCCCTAGAATTGCTGTGGGTGTGGAGAGTGATTTCCTGGCTCACATCTTCCCTAGCACCATTCTGTCTCCCTCAGACCCCTCCTCAGGCCCCTGTCTTGGTCAGGAAACGTTCTCTGATTGTCTCCTATCAAGCCAACACAAGCAGCGTGTTCTCCTTGTCGCCTTGGCTTGGGAAGCAGGGGGTGCAGCTGCTGCCTCACCTTCCTGCTTGTTCTCTCCCTGCATCTCCCTTATGTTTGATGTGCTGGTTTCCAGGTCAGTTGATGGTGCTGTTTTGGTACAGCTCTGTGACAGCCCTCTGGCTCACCACCACCTCTTTAACCCACACACTGGCCCGGCGAGGACCGGGCTGCTGAGCGCTGTCAGGGGGTGACTGTCTCGGTCCCCGAGCTGTGGCACCATGGCAAGAAGGTCCAGCTTCATCTTCTTACTTAATTTGCCTCGAGAGGGATGGCTGGAGTTCTCCAGGCTGAGCAGAAAACTGATGAGGGGAAGAAAAGGGAGGGGGAAAGAAAGACTTAATCAGTTCTGTTCCCCCTTATCAAGGGGGCTGTGGGAAGGGAAGTGGTGTTACTTTCCTGGAGCTTGGGAGGTCTGTTCTCAGCTTGGAAGCACGTGGAGCAGAAGGTGCTGTGCAGCCCAGGGGAGCTGTAGGCACTGGCACATCCGTGACTGTGTGAACTCACAGCTGGGTTTGGGACGACTGAGTTGCTTTTCATGTTCTACTTTTGTGTCTACAGCACAGACCTTGAGCATGAGAGCAGCTCCCCTGGCACAGGGAGTGGGCTGCACACCATGGGTAGGACATCTCGTGGGTGTGTGCTCGGATGAGGGGGTGTTCCTGCCCCATCTCCATGTCCAGGGAATCTGCTCCCGGGTGAGCCCGGAGGTCATCGCTGTCCCCCGAGCACTCTGGCTCAGCGCTGAAGCACAGACCTTCTCTGCCCCCGGGTCATGCATATGTTTTGTTCCATTAATGAGGGGGAAATTAAGACACTTAATTTGACAGAGATTTAGTGCCCAAAGAACTCGATGGTGTGACCCTGTGCCTGGGCAAGGCTTCTGGGACACGGGGCTCTGCGCCTGCGCTGCAGGACCGGGAGATGCTCCAGGGAAAAGGCCAAAGAGAGATGGAGAAGGCTTCAGGTGGGAGCAGATCTCTTGCAAGGACATCTGGAATAACACCTCCAGCCTGAGGACCATGCTGTGCCTATCTCTGAGGAGAACACAGACTAAAAACAGGTAGAGTGGGCATCTGCTCTTGCTCACTGCCTGAACTCAGCACTAAACCGTGCTCGGAATGATGTGAGCAAGGGGATCCCGTCAGCGCTCGTGTTAGCGGCCACCTCGGCTGTGAGCAGTGACAAACACGGAGATACCGAGTTGAGGACAGCTCCAGGAGCTCAGGGCAGGTGTGGGGATAAGCTCCCTGGGCATCCCAGGCACCAGCAGTCCCGTGGCAGATGCAAACCCAGATGTTTCTGTGTTCTGCCTCATAGCTGGATCCTGGGTTTTAATCCTTAGACTGGTAAGAGTCAGATGAATCAACCCCCAGAGGAACCAGCGTCCTCTCTGCCAGCTTCTGGGTCTGGATGTTTCTTTTGGGACGAGTTATGGAGCTGTAAGATACATTAACAGCTTCTCTTCTCATGTCCTGCAAGACAGTAACATCTGATGTGAGGTTTCTCATGGAAAGGGGGAGCACAAACAGGTTTGTTCCTGGGACACCCCACATCTCGGCTGCAGTGGCAGAACAAGCTGCTCCGGGGAGGTGGTTCTGCCCCCCGGCGCTGCCCCTCGTTCCGAAACGCCGTATTTTTAGCGCAGCACTTGTTGGTGTTACTCATGGACCCGGGGTGGGGGTGGAGGGGGTGTGTTTTGTACACTGCCTATTGTGTTCTTAAGCAACTTGAAATGTAATTGATGTGTCTTGCAGCCAGGCTCTTCTGGAGCTTTCCCAAAGGGGAAGAAATATTTCCTTTTCGAGTCGAGCGGCGTGGAGCCAGCGGATGGAGCAAGGGACAGTGAGGCAGGAGATGCCTGAGCCGGCCACTGGCGATGCTGTGGCTCTTCAGCACCCTCTCCTTGGTCACTTCTGGGGGCAGCAGGGCCCCTGCTTTCCAGGGTGCTTTGCTGGTGCTTGTACCCTCCCACCAGCACCCTTGGTGTTTCCCAGATGCTTGTTAGCATCCCTCTTTACCACCCTTGGTGGGTTAATGCCGTGTGTTTGGTAGGCTGAGGTTACAGAGCAGAAAGGGGACCGATCTGCAGCTGTATGGGAGCACCAAGGTGACAAAACCCATGGGCTCTGCAGCTATTGGAAGCCTGAAGTGACGCCCATGAAGTAGCTCTTCTGGTCAGGATTCCTGGAAGGGCACCCGCGGAACGGGTGGTTTTCAGCCAGAAAGCTGCTTCACCCCCCCTGGTCAGTGGTTCTGGTGAGACACGAGCGTGTGGTCGCACTTTGTTAGTCATGGGGGCTGTAAGAAACGAGTCCTTGGTGAATTTGGTGGTAGCCACCCACTGACACATCCCAAACCACCTCAAAGACTTTCTTGTTCGGCAGCTGAGTAACTCGGGAGTGACTGAATATCAAACCCTGGTAGTGAAGTGAAGAAGCAGCGTTTTAATTCCATATCTATCCTCATGTGATTAACTCCAAGTGTATTTCATTCCATAGGTATCCATACTGTGGTGGTTTAATCCTACAGAAACAAACAGGCCTTAGTCAATCCGATGCTTTTCTATCTCGTCCCAGGGAATAGGGACTTTCTCCAGCGTTTGGGCGCTGCGTGGCCTTGGGAGCTGCCGGAGGAAGCAAACAAACAAACAAGTCTGGAGGAGGGAAACGATTAGAGGAGCCTCAGCTGGTTTTTTCCCCTTGTGAATGGCCCTCTTTCATCAGGATATGTTGGGACAAGTGCTTTTTCAAGCCAGGATATCAGGGGAAGACAGAGTGTTCTGTAGAAATCATCCAGTTCCTGGGTAGCATCAACAGACGCGACTTCTCTGCTCCCCACAGAATATACGGTCAACCTTCTCTTGTCCTTCTTTTCTTTGGTTGTTGGTTTCTCTTTTTTTTTTCTAACTTTTATGGGTTTAGAAGCCAAAGGATGTGAGTTTTACAGCTAGTTATGAATCTTTTCGAATTTACTGACTTCTGTCTGACTCTTGGGCCAGCACAATGCTTCTGCTGTTCAAAGAAAACCAGTCTGAATTAGTATGTATAAGCTGCTTGTTTTTATGCTGCTTCCTAGGGTGTTTATCACTGCAGCCAAGGGGCAGAGGTTGGGGGTGTTCTGTAACGATAGGATTTTGTCCTCTGGTTCTTTGGGGGGGGATTTTGTTTTAAAAGGCTGAAGTTTTGGTGGTTTGTGGCAAGGGAGGGATTGAAAGGGGGTTGGAAAGGTGGGCTGGGGTATCACACCTTGCCTTCCTCACACTAGCTGCCTTTCAGAGAGTGTTCCCAGCACGGAGATAAGGGCTGGTGTCAGGTAGTGCTGGGCTTGCAGTGGGGAACGGGAGCATTTGCCAAGAGGGATTCGGATGCGTCCCCTCCGTGCCGGCTGAGGGGAGAGCGGCAGCGCTGGGGTCACGGCAGGCTGCGAGCCGTGGGGCTCGTGTGCCACTCAGGAGAGAGGCACTCAGAGAGAGGAACCTCACTCTGGACAGGTTCTTGGGCTCTGCATCCCAACTGGTTGCCCTGTAGATGAGTGCAGGGTGACAGGAGTCGTGTCCTTGTCCCACCACATCTTTCCCTTCTGCCGGCGAGTGGGAACGTTCCGCTTTGCTGTGGAAGAATTCCTGGCTGTGGGATGGGAGGATGTCAGGGAAAGATGGGTGGTTGGAGCAGGAGCTGCTGATGCCTTTGGAAAAGGGCTCCATCTATTCCGTGTTTCTTCCCACTGTGGAAATCCCAGTTGGTCCTTTACTTGGGCTCAGAGAACGTCCTTTGCGATATCTCATCACCTGCCCAGAGAAATATTCCCCAGATTCCTGAGATGGGAACACTGTGAATTATTCCCTTGTGTTCCCTTGTGAGCTATTCCCGAGGTGAACGTGCGGGGAGCTGGAATCTGGCTGCACATCCCGTGTGCTGCGTCGGTGCCGCAGCTCCTGGCCTTGTTTTAACGCTTCCCTGCGAGCTCCAGTGTGAGGAGGAAAACAAAACTCTTCCTGGCTCGTTGCTGGAGTGAACCAGGCTCCTGTCAGCGGGAGCTCCCGCTCCCCGCCGGGCAGAGCCGGGGGTTCGGATCGCGAGGAGGCTCCCGCTCGGACACAGCTGGGTGAGTCCTGGGAGTGGATATGGAGGGAAGCTCTTTTTAACTAGTTGTCCTGCTGGTGTGTTATTGTTCTGACAGAGCCCAGAGCTTGGGGGAAAAATTATGGTTCACTTTTGAAAAGCAGCTGAAATCTCAGATTTAAACCCAGTGCGGGTGTTTCTGGGAATTTCACCCCCTGGAGACTTGAGATGAGGAACATGAGGAAGCTTTGCCTGCAAAGCATGGCTGAAAAGATGTGAAATTGGTAAATTCATGTGTGCCTTCACAAAAACACTGAGGCAGAATGGAGCATTAGTGCTGGCTTCTGCCCCAAGGCACAGACCCTGGATCCAGTACGGAACAGACGAGTGCTGGGAGTAGTAACTCCTCTGGGATCGTTTTCCATAGCTTAAGTAACTCCCATGTAGCACAGCCTTGTAATGGAGCATTTATATTTAGCAGATATCAGACAGTAATTAATGATGATCTATGTTTGGAAGCGTAGGGCAGCAGAAAATTGGGGTTTGTAGCAGGAATGTCTCTTGTAATGGTCTGAGTGGTGTAAGAAGTGCAGTGTAAGCAGTTCCTGGGGCAGTGTAGTGGGTTTGAGACCTCTGGGAGATGCTCACTTTTAAACTGGGCTTGGAAGTAACCAGTAAGTGCTGGGAGGGCAGGATGGGGTGGTGTAATTAGGGTTGTGCTGGTGCTTAGTGTAACCTCGTGTTTTGCTCAGCCTTCTCTTTAGTTCTGGGGCTCCCCTGGGTGGGTGTGGAAATGCCGTGATGGATTTGGGGGTGCTGCAACCTGCCCACTCACCAGGAATGTTTTCCAGGGTGGCTGAAGTGAAGTCTTGGCCACTGTGTTGGCTGCTTTTCCCTGAGGTTTTGGGGCAGTTTCCCTTCTCTCCTGATGTGCAGGATTCATCTGCCCTCCCATCCTCTCGGGGCTGGATGCGCCTGGTTCTGCATTCCAAAGAAATCTCAGGAGCTGGGACCAGCAGGAACCGATCGACTCGGAGCCTGACCCTAAGTTAGTTGTTTTACTGGTCTAAGCCTGCAAAAAGCCTTACCCTGTACTGTTCCCAAGTCTCAGAATTTGATAATCAAATGCTAACAGCATTTCAGTGGCAGCTCAGCCAAGTAGTAAAATGTTGGTGGCAAACACCACGGGGATATTCCACGAGTAATCCTGGAGCCGTGCAAGTGGCAGGATCAGACCTTGGGAAGAGCTTCTCGTGGCAAAGCCCTGCTGTGTTTTGGAGAGGAGAAGCCCTTCCCTCCCTAGGGACACACGTTCTGCTGACATTTCCCTTCCATTCACTTCCTCTGTCGTTTCTTTTCCAGCCTGAGCGAGAGTTTTTTCATGGTGAAAGGTGCAGCCCTCTTCTTGCAGCAAGGAAACAGCTCCCAGGGCCAGAGAAGTCTCCAGCATCCTCACAAACATGCAGGTACTGGATTAAATCACCTCCTGAAGTTCCTTTAGCCCCTCTCGCCTTGCTCGGGCGGGTGGCACGTGACGGGGGGGGTGAGTGACTCCTGTCATTGTCACAGTGGGTCTTGTACAACCTGCTGAGTAAACCCAGGGTTGTAACCCGCTTGATTTCAACGGTTATTGAGTCTCCCTTTAATTTTTTGTCATTATCTTGGGGCTGTAACTGGAGTAGAAATCGATTCTCTGCCGACTTGATGGCGTTTCTGAGGCGGGGAAGCCGGAGGGTCTGTGCCTTGTTTTCTGCACATGAAGAAATACCACTTGTGCTTCAGTGGGTTGGTCTTTGCCTTCCCCTTTGGCCTGCGGGGTGGAAAATTGGTTGTGCTGAGTCACAGGGCTGTAGCACCTCTTCTGAGAGGCCTCGAGGTGCTGACTCAGCGTGGCGGGGCCCTGCGCCCAGTGCTCGCCCAGCCTCCCATAACCTGGAGTGTGGGACATGTGGTGCCAGCTGACAGCACTTGTTCTTCTGAGTCACCTCTTGCTGGCTTTGGTGCTGTCACTGGGAGCGAGGGACGTTTTGGCAGGGTCTGGGGACTGGATTGATGTCCTTTTCAGTTCCTTGTATCCCCTTTTCCTGGTTTCAGGAAAATCCCCTTTTAGGGGGGATTTTCTCGTCATTAACTCATCAAAATCTGGCCTGTAAGAGTTTATCATGGCTTAAGAACAGACTCTCCTTCCTCCCCCAGTCCTCTCCAGTGTGAGAACTGGTGAGAGGAAGCGGGAGTTGTTTGATAAGCAGATGGGGGGTTCAGGAGAGCGGGTTCGACCTACCCAGGGCTCCTCTGCCTTCGCTCTCGGACGGTTTTGGAATAAGTGAATAATGGGAAAGGAGAAATAAGATGATCAGGGTGTTTTGGGAGCAGGAGCATGTGGGAAAGGCACAGTGTGGTACTGTGTGCCTGCTGCTTAGTAAACACTCCCAGCACAAAGAGGGTGTTTGAGTGCCAAGCTTGGCGTTGGGTTTCCTTAATTGTCAGCAATTCCCCAGAGCCAACAAACATCCTACGGAAGGAATTTTATCTCCTGTGGAAAGTTATGAGCACTTTAGGAGTTACTGGCTGTGAACCTGGTTTGTTTTCTTGAGGATTCCTGGTTCCTTTGGTTCCCTTTCACTGTCCAGCAGAGTGCCCAGTGCCCTGGAGCCACAGGGACCGGCTGCACCACGAGATAGCTGGGTTCCATCCCCCAAAACACCCCCAGCCCACCTCCTCAGCACTGTCTCGTGTTCAGACAGACCCTCCCCAAGTCCAGTGGGGCTGATCCCACCAGATGTTTCCCAAGCCCAAGTTTTTCTTCCGTCCTTTATTTCTTTATTATTTTTTTCTCTTTTGTTTTTAATCAGTCATTCCTCCTGCTTTTCCCTCCCCAGCCCTCAGCCCTGTATCTTTCTGTCTTCTCTAAGATGCTGTAGTGGGAAGTGTGTCACCATTTGTGCCAGCCATGGGTGGTCTCAGCAGATGTGATAGCTCCCAAATAACCATGAGGTTCTGTTAGCATTCCCTGGGACAGCCAGCAGCGCTGATTAGCCTCCCTTAAGGGGTATTTTCTGACTTGGAAACATCTGGCTTCATTACAAGTCAAGACTCTGCCCATTCTTAGAGCAGAGACCCTTTGTGACTGCCTCTCTGCTCTCCATGCAGGTGATCTGCCCCAGCACCTCCAGGTGATGATCAACCTTCTTCGCTGCGAGGACAGGATCAAACTGGTAAGGAGGGACGTGCTTGCCAGCGGGAAACTGGTCCTCCAGAGGGTGTTTGGTTTGTTAAGCTCGATTTGCCAAGGAGAAGGGGCTGGAACTTGCTGATGACACCCTGAAGTCAGTCTGGAAACCAGACCCAGGTGTATCTGGGCTTTCTTTTAAGGAACTCTGCAGAGGCTGCAGCATCACTGCAGCACAGTTGGGGTCAGCTGTCCCCTCCAGCATGGCCATTCACAGAGGGCTCATGAGCAGCAGGATCCTCTGTGCCTGCTGCTGGTTTCTGTTCAGTCCAGGTGTTTTTATCAATGTCCTGGCTGCACCAAAACAAGTCTTCAGGTTGTGGATTTTGCAGTGTTTGTCCCAGTGGGGCAGGTGACCCGTGTTAGTCACTGCCCTTCTCTACAGCCTCGCTCTGTCTTTTGTACTGTAGGTAAATAAAGGGGGTTTGGACAAAATTAAACCTTAAAAAAGGATCAGGCAGCTGGGGAAGCAGGGATTATTGCTGGGAAGGACCTGGGGGTCCTGGTGGGAGAAGAACTGACCATGAGCCAGCAGGGAGCTCCTGCAGCTCTAAGGTCTCCTGGGCTCCATCAGCAGAGGGGTGGCAGCGGGGACAGGGAGGGGATTGTCCCTCTCTGCTCTGCCCTTGGGAGGCCCCACTGGAGTCCTGAGCCTGGAGCTGGGACCCCAAGTCAAGAGAGATGTGGAGCTGTTGGAGAGGGGTCAGAGGAGGCCCCGGAGATGCTCAGGGGCTGGAGCAGCTCCCCTGTGAGGACAGGCTGAGGGAGCTGGGCTGGGGCAGCCTGGAGAAGAGAAGGCTGTGGGGGGACCTCACTGCAGCCCCCCAGGACTTCAAGGGAGCGTATGGACAGGAGGGAATCGGGGTTTTCCCAAGGGCAGAGAGTGNAGGGGGGTTGGAACTCAGTGGTCCTCAGGGTCCCTTCTGCCCTGTGAGTGTGTGATTATCCAAAAACTGCTCTGCAGAGCTGGATTCCCTTTTTCTAGGCCGTGCGTTTGGAAAGCGTGTGGACAGACCGAGTGCGGTACATGGTGGTTGTGTACAGCAGCGGACGCCAGGACACGGAGGAGAACATTCTGCTGGGCGTGGATTTTTCCAGCAAGGAGAGGTATGTCTGGGGCAAGGCTGGGCTTGGGAATCAGGCAGGGAATCTGTCAACACCAAACTGTCCCCAGGCACTTGGTGTTCATGTCGTGTCAGTTCTAGCAAGAGAACGGACGTGCCTTGAGTTTTATGCGTAGTTAAGGGGGTGAAAGGGTGATTTTTGTTCCAGAAAGGTTGAGGTCTCTTTGGGGGTCTCCAGGCAGTTGAAAGCAAAGTGTTTGTGTGTGATCTGCCTGTGGGGCTGTGGCATCTGCCCCATCTGTGGTAGTGTGCAGTGTGCTCAGTACAAAACGCTCTTGCAAACTTATTCTGTCCACCAGACGTCGAGTCTGTCGATGGTGTGATGCAGCGGAGCCGGTTTGGGGTCGCTTGGTTGCCAGATAACATAAAACAACAAAGCTGCAGAAGTACCTCCAAAACCAACAAACAGATGTGTTGGTAATGAGCTGTTTCTTTTGTCTGATAAGAGTGTGTAATATATTGAAAAGCAAATAAAATACTTGGTTACTGCAGAGCCTCTAGCACTGTTCCAGGTTGAGGTGAGTAAACCGGGGCAGAGCAGCTCTTGGCTCGGAGAAGTGGGGCTGGATCAGCAGAGCTGGAGTCAGAGTTCTGAGCTCTCAGGCTGGTGTTTCTGTCCTCCTGAGGGTTAGCAGGTTGCCATGTGGTTTTGGTGCACCCATCTGGACTTTTGTTTGCTCTTTGGAAACAATCACAAAGGTTTTCCATCGCTCTAGGTGGAAGGAAGGAGCTTCTGGCTGTGGCAGGACCTGTCAGGAAGCTCCTTGCCATGTCTTCCCACTAAGATTGTCGTTGGCTTCTTGTATCTGCTGTTAAATTCCTGCTGAGAGTCTTAGGGAGGGAGTTCTCATGCAGCACCAGTGGACCTGTGCGATGGCATCTTCAGATAACGATGATAATGATTTGCTCCTGGTGGTTGCTGATGAGATGAGAGGGAGGGTGGAGAAGTGAGGACGAGTCCATCCTGTCTTTAGGGTTAGCTGCCTCTTCAGGTACTGCCCCTCCTGAAAGCCAGGGCTGTTGTTAATTAAGTCCCATGCATGAAGTCAGCTGCCATTAGGGACTCTGTGACTCCGTGTTGGGGCTGAAAGGTCAGAGCTGAGCTGTAAATGCTCTGACTGGTGACAACTGGGCTGATGAGGTGCTTTTGTGGGGGTCATTCCCCTCACATGGCTTTAACAACCCCCTTTTCTTCCTGGCGGAGCTGTGGAGCGCACATCAACCACATCTGTGTTCAGAGACCGGCTGGAGCTTAAAGAACAGACCACAGCCTGAGCTCTGTGCTCACTGGGTGCTGCTGGCTGACCCCCAGTGCCCTTTAGAGCTCTGCTTATTCACCAGTTGGAAGTTGCAGCCCCCCATTATAGGACTGGTTTCTCTCCAGAAGGCTCGTCTGGGTTAGGTAAACTCATGGAATTCAGAGTGACGAAGCACAAATCGAACTCACAGCTGTTTGAAGGGTCCCTCGGGGCCTCTTGAGGAAAGAGCCTTCCTCCCCCACCTCCCACCCCTTCCCTTCTGCAGTGCTGGGGTCCCCTGGTGCGTGTCCCCTCGGGAGCTGCCTGACTCCGAGCTGCTGGGGGCGATGGGGCACAGGCTGCCCGGCAGGGTAGAGCTTGTGATGTCCATTCTTGCTCCTGTGCCGGTTCCCTGGTCCTGTGGAGCGACAACCCACCTGCTGGTATCCGAGCAGACCTGTAGACTTTGTCTGCCAGTGTCCCTGTGTGTTATGTGTTCAACAGCCCAGGGCATTACTAAGAATTACTAGACCGAGACTGGAGGATTTTAAAAATTAAAGAGGATTAATAATTTAGGGTATTGGCGTGACCGTGTTGTGGCCTGTGTTTAACACCCTGTGTAACCATCTCTCTTCCAGTAAAAGCTGCACTATAGGAATGGTTCTTCGTCTCTGGAGCGATACTAAAATCCATCTCGACGGTGACGGGTAAGAAACCACATTAAAAGGGTAAATGTGAATGTCCTTCCCTACTGGGGGCCACTCGGAGGGATTCCCTGTCACCTTGCAAATGACCTGCCAGTTTTGGGTTCCTGGCAGTGAGTTCTTGTCCTGCTGCCCTCAGCCTGCTCGGTGGGAGCGGGGACACCCAGTAAATGTGCCCTGAAATCCCACCTCAGGGTGGAGCTCCCGTTCCTGGCGCTCTGCGCCGGGAAGGGTGTCCGCTTCCCATTCCTATTTGGGAAAACGATGGAAAATGGGTGATCCCTGATTGTTCCTGACCCTGAGTACCCCCAGGAGCTGTTTGTAGGGTGCAGGTTGTGAGCCTGAGCAGTTTCTGACTGTTTTGTTCTCCTGCCCTCTCTCCATAGCGGCTTCAGCGTGAGCACCGCGGGGAGGATGCACATCTTCAAGCCAGTGTCGGTGCAGGCCATGTGGTACGTGCATTAATTAGCTTGACTGAGAGAGAGCCTGTCATTTCTGGGAATAATTGAAATACAAGCCTGTGTTTTAGCATTCTTGGAATTGCCTTCAGGAGCTGCAGCAGCAGAGATGCTGCTTCCCGGTGTCGGTAGGTAGCGGTACTGTGAAGGAGCTGTGAGAACACCGATCCCGAGAGCAGGATCGTCCACTCCTTGTCACAGGGAATGGCTCTAGTGAGGAGAGCAAACGCAGCCTTGTGTGGCTGAAGGAGGAGTCCAGCACCCACTGCCAATCCAATGGCATTCCCTGTGTCCTGCCTCGTTTCTGGGGGTTCCCACCACACAGAAACTTCCCATGCCACCCTGGGTCACCTTTCATCTCCCATCACCCCTCCCGTGTGCAGGGATCCCAAGCTGTGGAAGCAGAGGTGGCTCAATCAGCAGCTGTCATGCCAGAAAATTCCTCGTGGAAGCAGCTGCTGCCTGGAACTAACACAGTGCCCACGGCTCGGGCTGTTTGCTGGCTCTCACTGGAGCCTCGGGAGATCCCTGTCCCTGCAGCATCCAGTGGGGAGAAGATAGAGATGTGGAGAAGGGTGTTGTGCTAGTGATGATTTGGTACAGGAACAAATGAAAGGCTTGTTCTTGTCATTTTTTATTTCTTCTGAGCTCCTCAGGCCCCTCCTCTTGGCAGGCATAGACGTTGTTAATGTGTTTGGTGTGGTGACAGCTTCAGAGCAGGGCCTTAAAACAAAAAAAGAAAAGAAAAAATTAAAATAAAAATGAGGAGGGAAGGAAGGAAAAAGTAATGCTAGAATTTGCACAAACAAATGACCCAATCTGGGCCCTGTCCCTGAGCATGTCAGGGGCCAGGAATGCCGGTAAAGTACACAGTCGACTCCGTGCTGAAGGTGGCTTGAAAATTGTCCACAATCTTTGTTTTCCTTTGGTCTGGCTTTAGGAGTTAGGTAATGATTAGGTCCCAGAGTGACTTGTGTCTCTGTTAATCAGAGAAGATTCCAGCCTCTGCCTCAGACTGGCTCTAGGAAGGTCTCCAAGGTGCAGCTTGGGCCCTCTCTGAGCTCTTGACACAATGAACCCGCTGCTCTCGCTAAACAAACAGAGCTGTGAATCCCTCTAGTTTGGTTTCTCTGAAAATATCTCAGCTCCTGCCCTGTCCCTGCTTCTCACACCCACCCAACTTTATTCCCCAAACCTTCCAGGTCCGCCTTACAGATCCTCCACAAAGCCTGCGAGGTCGCGAGACGGTACAACTACTTCCCGGGCGGGATGGCTTTGGTCTGGGCCACCTACTACGAAAGCTGCATCAGCTCTGACCAGAGCTGCATCAACGAGTGGAATGCCATGCAGGACCTGGAGTCCACCCGCCCCGACTCTCCGGCCCTGTTTGTCGACAAGTCAGTTCTGAGTCTTATTACACAAAGTTGGTTTGGTTTGTGAGAGAAACGTCCCCTTCTCCCTTTGCTTCCTCCAGTGGTTCATTTCCATTTTCATAAATGTCTTGAAGTGTTTTCCTTCTGTTGGCCCCATAAAAGCTCTATCCAAGTCTGCCTTGAATGGGTTGGGCCGTAGGTTTGCTCACAGCTTGGAGACATCCTCTCCCCTTCGTTTCCAGGCCAACCGAGAGGGAGCGGGCGGAACGGCTCATTAAAGCCAAACTCCGGAGCATCATGATGAGCAAAGACCTGGAAAACGTGACTTCCAAGGAGGTAAAGGGAAAACTTCTTGGTATTTGATTCTTCCTGCTTGGCTCTGCTTCCAGCGAGTGCTGCACTGACAGAACTGCGTTTTCCATGGCATCCTGGCTTGGATCAGGAATGGTGTGGCCAGCAGGACCAGGGAGGTGATAATCCCCCTGTATTCTGCACTGGTGAGGCCTCACCTCGAGTATTGTGTTCAGTTCTGGGCCCCTCACTTCAAGAAGGACATTGAGGTGTCCAGAGAAGAGCAACGAGGATGGTGAAGGGTCTGGAGAACAGGCCCTATGAGGAGCGGCTGAGGGAGCTGGGGTTGTTTAGTTTGGAAAAGAGGAGACTGAGGGGAGACCTTATTGCTCTCTACAACTACCTGA
>VXBZ01007434.1:57652-73395 GCA_013399135.1 Heliornis fulica | reverse complement strand
GACTTGGTGGCGGTAGGTTAATGGTTGGACTGGATGATCTTAGGGGTCATTTCCAGCCTTAAAATTCTATGGTTCCAGGGAAATGGGGGAAAACATCAGAGTGTGGGTTTTTTTCAAGACCTTAGGGCCAAGTGAGTGATTTTCAAATGCAAAGAGCTCGGTTCTCCGCCCGTGGAGTCCCATCCGAGGTGGTGCCCGTGTCATGGTTCCGTGTAGGTATGGCCAAGCGATGAATTCGCAGGTGCTTACTCCTCAGAGTGTCCCTGTGAGTGCCATGAGCAAGGGTGGCAGACAGACTGTGTCTGTGTCCTGGTGTTCTCAAACAGGAGAGTGCCAGGGGTCTCTCTTGGACAGCACTGCTGCCATTACCACTCCTCGCTGGATGGGTCTCGTGTGTGGGAGCTGCTCTCCAAGGCCTCGGGATTTATCTCTTGAGTTGTTTAAGCAGCAGATTCCCCAGGATATGGGAGTTTGCTGCCTGGATCTGAAGCTTTACTTACAAATCCCAAAGCTGGGGGCCTGGGGTACTTGGAGAAGCACCACACAGAGAGATCCCTTGTCTCCCAAGGGTGGAATCCCTCTTGCTGTTTTCAGTGAAGCACAGAGATGTGCTGGCAGATGTTCCTACCGGACAGACGGGATTTTAGGTGTCTCCTTTGTTTTCTGCCCTGCAGATACGGAATGAGCTGGAGAAGCACATGAACTGCAACTTGAAGGAATTCAAGGAATTTATAGACAACGAAATGCTGCTGATCCTGGGCCAGATGGACAAACCCTCACTGATCTTTGATCACTTGTATCTGGTAAGCTGCCATGGTAGGAGCTGCAGGGGAGCGGGAGGCTCAGTGGGAAGGATCTGCCGAGTCGCTGGGCTCGGGGAGAAGCTGGTTTTGATGTCTTGTGCAGCATGAGTGAGAGGTACAGCCTGCTCCCCACCCTCTGAGCAGCTTTCCTCCAGGACCCCTCCTGCCTGTAAGAGCTCACAGCAGAGGAGCCCTTTTTTCTGGCAACATTCTTGTTTCTGGCACTTGATGTAATGGTTCTTTCCTGGCAGGTCGATCCCATTCCAGAACTTACCATGCCATCACTCACATTCCCTCTGGACACATTCATTTTCTATTTCTAGCAACAGAGCTTTTTCTTCTGAGACAAACAGAAGTTCTCCCTGTGGCTGCTGCCCCGGTGTGCCAGCCCTCCAACGCTGGTTTGGGTCAGGGTGGTGGTTTCTCTCCAGCCTGAGAGGTTCTGTAGGCACAGAGAGGTGTGAAGGAGAGGGCTGGGGGTGGTGGGCTGCTCCAGTTTGTGCAGAAGCAAGGAACAGTGTGTGCTTTGCCCGAAGCTTTTGCCACTAGATGGTACTCCAAGCAAAACCAGGCAGTGCCACCTGGGCCTTGGGATGACCATGTTGGTGCCCATTGTGCTTGGGTCAGGTGGGGTTTTTTTCTGGAGGGAGTCAGAGGAAAGGCTTGTGTTTGAGGGCAAAACCTGCTGTGTGAACCCTTTTTAGCTTTCTGCTTTGCAAGTATGGGGAGGGAATTCAAGGTGCCACCACCCCCAAAGCTTTCTTCTCTGGTACCTGTGATCCCCATCGCAGCACACGTAGTCACTTGCTTTCCCTGTGCTATTTGTGGCTCAGACTCCAGAGCAGCTGGGACAGCGATGTGGGACGTGCTCTGTCACACCCTGCCCTAGAACCAGCTCTTTCAGTGAGGACATCATCCCCTCCTTGTCCTCTCCTTCAGGAGGTCCCTGCCTGGCCAGGACATGTTTCCATGCTGGCTGCTCCGGCGCCACTATTCCTGTTTCAGAGCCTGGTACCAGTACTTGAGGGAAACTGGGACTGCAGAAAGAGGGAGGGAGGGTCTCAGGCTCCTCTGAAACGTGTGTTTGATGGCTGTTGCAGGGCTCAGAGTGGAATGCATCCAACCTGGAGGAGCTGCAGGGCTCGGGGTGAGTACTGCACCCCTGACACCCAGCGCGGACGCTGGAGCCTCCGGCCCCGCGCCTGTAACGCACATTCCTGTCTCTTGTGGTGACGCACGATGTTTGTAGGCTCCAGGGATGAGTTTGGGCCCATTCCTCACCTTGTGGGTAACACACCTTCAGGGCCTCACTGGGGAAGTCTTTCCCACCTCATTGCCATCAGTAACATGTAGGGTGGAGATAACAAAGCTCCGTGTTTGAGAACACCCCAATCTCCAGAACCCAGCGGCCAAACGCACCGTGGGGTGAATTCCCACAGGCTGTTTGGGTGAATTCCCACAAGCTTGGGGGAAAAAAAACCCACCTGAATGGAGCAGAACTTGTGGCTGGGCCATCTCCACCTCCTGCCCAGGCAGGCAGGTGCTGGGCTGTCTTTCACCACGCTCTCATCGCCGCTTGGCGTGAGTTCCCCCCACGTTTTGGACCAGGGAGGATTTTGTGTATAAATACTGTGGCGCCTGCCTGAGGTGTGCGCCGACCCCGAGGTGTGGAACTGGGAAATACCACTCAGCTGCATGACTGGAAATGTTGGATTTGGAGCACAGAGGTCTGAGGATCTCTGAACAAGTAAATGGGCTGTCACAGTTCTGGTCTAAAAGCCTGAGCTGGATGGGACACAAACACCCCGTGTCCCTGATTCCTCTGACCGATGCAGGTAACCAGTCAGCACGGGTGGTCCTTCTCCCTGGGTGTAGTGGCCAGGAAGGACACGGGGAAAACTCCTCTTCTTGGGGCAGGTGAGAACTGTTGCACCAGCTGCATGGGGAGGAGCCTGTCTGTGCACAAGCAGCTCTGACAGCGCCATGTGCCACGGCCGGTTCACACCCCGGCGACGCAGCCTCGTACCTTGTGCCGCGGGGGGTGACATGGATCTGTCTGGGCTGCACAAGCTCCACACTGCTGACTTAGGGTGACCTCACTAATGTTTATAAATATGTAAAGGGTGAGTGTCAGGAGGATGGAGCCAGGCTCTTCTTGGGGATGGCCAGTGATAGGACAAGGGGAAATGGGTCCAAACTGGAACATAGGAAGTTCCATCTGAATATAAGGAGGAACTTTTTCCCTGTGAGGGTGACAGATCACTGGAACAGGCTGCCCAGAGAGGTTGTGGAGTCTCCTTCTCTGGAGACATTCAAGACCAATCTGGACACATTCCTGTGTGATCTAACCGAGGTGACCCTGCTCAGGCAGGGGGTTGGATTGGATGATCTTGTGAGGTCCCTTCCAACTCCTGACACTCTGTGATTCTGTGATCCCTGCTGGGATATTTGTCTGGAATCACGAGGCACCTCGTGCCTCTCCTTGCGAGGGTTTGGTCGGGAGGACGAGCGCGAGACGAGCTGCGTCCCGTCAGATCCCGCGGCGCTGGCAGCTCAGCTCTCCCTCCTCGTTCCCCGCAGCATCGACTACATCTTGAACGTGACGCGGGAGATCGACAACTTCTTCCCCGGCTTGTTCTCCTACCACAACATCCGCGTGTACGACGAGGAGACCACGGACCTGCTGGCTCACTGGAACGAGGCGTACCACTTCATAAACAAGGCCAAGTAAGTGGGCTGGGAGGGAGCATGGCTGAGCCACAGGCTCTGACACTGTTCTTTGGCACAGAGCTGGGCCCTCCCCGAAGCCCCCCCTGCCACCGCCGAAGGACGCAACGGCAGGTGCCGTTGGTGACGGTGCCGGGAGTTTTCTGTGCCCCTGGAACAACCCCGTCTGTTCCGGTTCCAGCGTCACCCTGTTCCTAGATGATGACATATTTTATTGTTATCGGGTTTTTTTGCTTCCAAAAGGAAATGAGGATGTTTCCCCTTCTTGAGAAGGTCTGGAAACACTCCAGCATGTGTCCATGTTAGCCCAGCCATCGCTGCCAGCAGGGACAGAGCCTGTCACACGCTGCCGGGCTCTGATGCTCGAGTTGTTCCTGCTTGTCCCCAAACCCAAAGGCTCAGGCAGGTGGTGGGATTCATGGCAGTCTCTGAAATAGCAGAGTAGTTGGAGCTGCCCTTCTGTAACTCCTGGCTCTGCTGGAGAGAGATTCTTCTCATGCCTCACTTAGTCCAAAACGTTTCTCACCTCCCAAGCGGCGGCAGTAGGGTGGTCAGGGGGACAAAGTACCATCCCCACCAGGTTACCCCACTCAGAACCACCATCATTCTGGAAAGATGAGACCTCATTGTCCTGCCTGTGCTCCTGCAGGAAGAACCACTCCAAGTGCCTGGTGCACTGCAAAATGGGCGTGAGCCGGTCAGCGTCCACGGTCATAGCCTACGCCATGAAGGAGTTCGGCTGGTCGCTGGAGAAGGCCTATAACTACGTGAAGCAGAAGCGCAGCATCGCAAGGCCGAACGCCGGCTTCATGAGGCAGCTCCTGGAGTACGAGGGCATCTTGGATGCGAGGTAAGGCCACGAAAGGGGATGTGCAGGAGAATGAGGAGATAATTGTGGGTAACCTCTCATGGTTCTGTTCCATGAAATATCTGCCGGGCTTCCGGGAGTCCTGGGCAGGCAGAAGATTCCTCTGTCCAACAAGGTACTGTGTCCAGTTCTGGAACCCCCAACATTAGAAGGACATGGACCAGTTGGAGAGGGTCCAGAGGAGGCCACAAAGATGATAAAGGGGCTGAAGCACCTTTCCTACGAGGACAGGCTGAGAGAGTTGGGGCTGCTCAGCCTGGAGAAGAGGAGGCTCCGGGGAGACCTTCTAGCGCTCTGCCAGGACCTCAAGGGGGCCTACAAGAAAGATGGGGAGAGGCTGTTCAGTAGGGCCTGTTGTGACAGGACAAGGGGTGATGGTTTCAAAATAGAGGGAGGGAGATTTAGATTGGATATGAGGAAAAAGTTCTTTGCTGTGAGAGTGGTGGAGCACTGGAACAGGTTGCCCAGGGAGGTGGTGGATGCCCCTGGATCCCTGGAGACGTTCAAGGCCAGGTTGGATGAGGCCCTGAGCAACCTGATCTAGCTGGGGGTGTCCCTGCTTCTTGCGGGGGGGGTGGACTAGATGACCTCTGGGAGTCGCTTCCAACCCTGATCATTCTATGATTCTATGATTCTAAGGTTCATCTTGCAAGGATGCTGGTGGGGCAGGTGGGGTGCTGACCTCAGAAGGGTCCTCTGCTGCAGGGCCGGTGCTGGAGCCTGGGCTGATTGTGGTTTTTTTGAAGCCTTTTGGATGCCAGGCTTCCTTGGGTGGGAATCTTCCAGGGGGATGTGCTCGGGTTTCATTCAGTGAGGGTTTCCCTGCGTCAGGGAAGCGTGTTGGTGTTTCTCAGGGCTGTCAGGCAAAACATTGTTCGTGTTTTATGAGGCAGAACGGAGCTTGGGTGGTGTCAGGGGCGAACTATTTGTGGTTCTGGGGGACCATGCCAATCACAAGCCTTTGTCATTGCAAGCACAGCTGTGTCTGCTGAGGGTCTCTGCCAGGGAAGAGGAGGGAGATGTTTTGCTCTGGTTCAGCAGGATCTGTGCCATGAGACGTGCAGAGCTGTTGGTGCAGAGCGCTCTGCCCAGAGGGACCCTTCCCAAGGGCCGTTCCCACCATGGGCGTGGAGCAGGGATCTGCTGAGAGTTGAGGCCACGCAGACCGTGCAGTGGGCAGGCAGGAGGGACAGAATCCAGCTACCAAATTGAGGTGCCACTTGAGATGGTTTTGTCCACTTGAGATGGTTTTGTCAGAGCAGGGCTGCCTGCTGGACCCGCTGTTCAGCCTTCCAGCTCCAGGGCGTGGAGAGGGACGGGTGTTCCTGAGCGGAGCATCCTGCGGTTCCAAGCAGTCACTTGTGTCTTTGTCCTTCCCCAGCAAGCAGCGCCACAATAAGCTGTGGAAGCAGCAGGCAGAGAGCAACCTACCCCAGAACACAGATGGCACCCCAGCATCAGGTGACTTCTTGCTCGAGAGCTTAGACATCGACCTAGAAAACCGCCTGGCTGACCTGGACGCGCCTTCGCACTCAGCGTACCTGGACAACCGTGCCGGCACGGAAGTGTCCGTGGGGTTCAATTACTGCTTCCGTCGCCTCTCGGACACGCTGCTGGAGAACAAGATTCCCAGTGACAGGGAGGGGTTTTTCCACATGGAGGAGCTGGAGCGGGACGCGCTTGCGGAGCGCGCTGCCTCGCTGGTGGGGCAGCCTGCGTCCGCTCCGTCGGAGGGGAGGCCGCTGGAGACGGCGAAAGCCCTGGAGGCTGCCGAGCCGCTGAGCAGCTTCAGCGAGAAGGAGGTGAAGAAGAAGCTGGACTTCAGCCCCAGGAAGGGAAGGGTGGTGCTGGGCCCCAGGGACCCAGGCGAGGACGGTGTCAGGGAGGAAAATCTGATGGAGAGGTGGAAGCGGCGTTTGTCCATGCACAAGGAGGAGAGCAGGCTCAACAGAGAGAACTTGAACAACAACAACAGCAAAAGGAGTTGCCCGGAGGATTTTGAGGTGCGTATGGAGCTGGCGCGTAGGTGATTAGCGTGGCTGACTGCTGCGCGTGGAGCTGCTCTTCTCATCTCCATAGCACAGTTCCATTTGACTTGGATAAAGCCTTTCAGTCCATGATGAGCTGCTTCCTTTCCGAAGTGCTTCTGAACATGGCTTTGCTTGGCCAAGCTATGGATGTAGATGCCAGAGAGAGCGCGCACACGCGTGTGCCCTGTAAACCCCTTTGGGCAACGTGCTTGCATGACCATCACTTGAGACGGTAGGTACTCCCCCTGGAAGACACTGTCTGCTGAGACCCTGTTGTCACCAGACATGAAGAGGAGACTGACTTCATTCCACATCCACATGGCCATAAATAACACCCCGTGGCCTGTGCCTCTGGTTGGGGCCGTGTTCTGCACACCTTTACCTGTACCTGTTTTCTTCTTTCCGCAGCACGATGCCGTCTTTGGGATCCTCAGCAAGGTGAAGCCGTCCTACCAGTCCTGCGCCGACTGCGTGTACTCCTCAGCCCGCTTGTCACCCGACTCCTTTGGGGAGCAGTGCGAGAAGCTGAACGCCGGCGCTGCGCGTCGCAGCCCCGCGACCATCTGCACGCAGCCAGCCCTCCTCTCCCACATCAGTTCCAGCCTGGCAGACCACTTGCCCAGCAAGGCACACTCGGAGGAAGCAATCAGAACTAAACTTAGCGAGGCTCCGCTTCCCCTGCTGGCTGGAGCTGGTGCTTCGGAGCCTGGTGCTTGCAGAACCCTCGATCAATACTGCGGCGTTTCGGAGAAGGGGAGAGACGCACCAAAAACCCCGGTCAGAACTCTGATGCCCAGGAGAAACTCACACTGTGACAAGAGCCTTCTTGCTGCTGAGGTGATGAAAGAAGAGTCTCTGGGCAGGAAGGAGAGCAGACCGACCAAGGATCTGAAGAACTTGTTGTTCAGCAAGGAGTTGGAAAGGTCGAGCGGGAGCAGTTACTTGATGCAGCATCAGGAGTCCCTCATGCAGCTCCAGAAGGCGGGCTTGGTTCGGAAGCACACCAAAGAGCTGGAGCGCTTGAAAAGTCTGCCCTCAGAGGCCTCCTCGCTGCTCAGAGAGAGCCCCCTGAGCAGAGCTGACTCCAGCATCATGGAGGAAAGCGAGGAGTTGGTGTCACATCACAGCACTGTGCCTCTCCTGAGGGCAGCTCCGCTGATACACGAAGACGCAGAAAGCGACGCGGAGAAGTTGGAGGTGAAATGCGTCTTGGAGGGGATCTCCCAGAAAACCTCCACGCCTCTCGTCTGTCGGTTGGAGCACACCAGCAGCTTCACCAAGGACTTTCTGAAGACCATCTGCTACACCCCGTCCTCCTCCCGGAGCTCCAACCTGACGCGTAGCTCCAGCAGCGACAGCATCCACAGCGTGCGGGGCAAACCCGGCCTGGTGAAGCAGCGGACTCAGGAGATTGAGACCAGGCTGCGCCTGGCTGGTCTGACCGTGTCTTCTCCTCTGAAAAGGTCCAATTCCCTCGCCAAGCTGGGGTGTCTTAACTTGTCCTCTGAAGACTTATCGAGTGACATGGATGTGTCAACCATAACGGACTCGAAAGAGGCCGTTTCGAGCGAGTCTTCTGTGCTCTGTGAGCCACAGTCCACGCTGAGGAGCGCAGACGCCGCCGCCAAGGTGGCAGCGAAGGCAGCGGTTGGAAACTTGAAGAGCACCCTTTGGATGGGCAAAAGTTGATGCCTTCTGTGGGAGGAGCAGGGGGTGGATTCCTCTTTTTTCTTTTTCTTATGGCATTTCTTCGTTCCACTGGTGCAGTTCTATCTGACTTGCTGTAGTTCACCCGATGCCGCCTCCTCTTCCCCTCCTCATCCTCTTAAGTGGGGGAGAAAAAAAAAACCAAAACCAAACCCATAATGGGTCACAGTGAATGGCACGAGGGAAAATAAAATGTGTTGCATGGCTTAGAAGTGGACGTTGTGTGTGACTTGCCTGTCGTCCTGCGGGATGTTCTGTACTGGTTGCCAAGTGTAGTGACGTGGTGGTGTGTGTGTATATAGATAGATATTTCTGGCTGTTTATCTATCTATATATATGTGAAATGCTGAAATATTCTGTCTCAGAGACTCAACTCAATCGTTAGTCGTGACTTTCTTTGTTACAGAAGACCCACAGGTCTCTTGTTAAACCAGGGACTTGTGGGAAGGTCCTTAAAACGGTGACACGAACGCTACCTCTGTCCTCGCCGCTGGTTCCTCTCGGTGCATCACCCAGCGCTGTTTCCCTGTCACAAAAGGCTTTTCCCAAGTACTTCCCATCCTTCCCTAACGGGAGCTGTGAAGGCTTGAGGAGGATGGAGGTGGAGAGCAGGAGTCTTGAGCTGTGTTGGTGTTGGCCATGACGCGCTGCCGTTCGTCCGTTGTCGCTGCGGGACTGGCTGGATTGTTGTAGTCTCGTGTGGGTGGGGTGGGTTTACACTCCCACCAGTGTAGGAGTCTTGTTCTCTGGGTGTTCTTGCTGTTGTCGTGGTTTGTGGTGTCCTGGTGCTAATGAGGAGCGTGGCCAGTACGTGCAGCTCTGTGGAATGCCCCGTTGTGGGGGGCTGTTGGGGGCACAGTGTGCACAGGGATGGCTCTCCCAGCACATCCAGAACTCCCTGTAGGCCGTCAAGGTGTGTCTGGCCGTCGCTGGCGGTGGAACGGTTCCCATGTCTGTGGTTTGCCGGCAGCCCCGTGTCCCGGTGTCCAACCCCAAGGGATCATTTACGCCGGGTGCCGGGAGGCTGGATGGACGTGGGGGTGTTCGTGTCCCCACTCCTGCAGGGCTGCAGCAGCCAGGGCTGGCAGAGGTGGAAATCCCACCGTCAGGACGAGCACCCAGAGTGAAGTACGGGCTCGCTGCGGATCGAGGGGTGCTGGCGGTGCGGGCGGGACGTGTCGGAGATCAGCCGTGATCCTTCTCATGCTGGAGGCCGGCTCAGGGGGACCAGGCTCAGAGTGGAGTTTCCACCTCTCCCCTCTTGCTGCCCTGTGGTGGGAGATGCTCAGAGTGCAGCAGCTCCCAGGCTGTGTGTTTTCTTGGACTGTTGTGGGCAGCCAGCGGGTTGGGAGTTGCCCCACACGAGGTCTCTGGCTGTGTTGGAGGGAAGAGCTTGAGCAGCGTGTAGGGGACGTGCTCTGAGCCTTGGTGCTCTCCAGGCCCCATCCAAAACTGTGTTGGCTGTTTGTGCCTTCGGGGAGGTTTTGTGAGGGAACCTGGGGGGTCCCAACAGACCTGGGAGCGGTGATGGCAGACGGATGGGTTTGCTCTGCGAGCAGCCAGGCTGTGAGGACCAGTTCTCCTCCCTTGTGTCATCTCCATGGAAAGCCATTCCTAAACACCCCTCCCTGAGGTGGGGGGAGCGGGGCCGCAAGCAAATCCTTCCGAGTGTGTTCATGGAAAACCCTCTCCCTTGGGAAAAGAGCCGCCTGTTTCACTGTCCCAAATGTCCTGGCTTTGCCTTTCCTCCCTTCCAACCCCGTGGATTTGTCTTGGCGGTGGGAGGAGCCACAGGGACCGGCAGTCAGTGAAGAAATGTCCCTGTGTGAAGAGCCAAAACGGGACGGAGAAGCTTCAGCCACGCTCCCCTGTTCGGCCTCTTGAAGCTGGAGCTGCCCCGGGGGACCCAGGAGAACAGGCAGGAGTCTTCGTGTTCCAGGGCTGAGCGAGCGCTGGGTCACATCGGGGGGACAGACCCCTCTCCACTGGGTCCGTGTACCCTGGGCCACCTGTGAGCCCAGACCCGCTGCAATGAGCATCCTACACCCAGCGCCGCCGGCGCTTCCATCGCTGCCCGGCCACGGGAAGAAGCGAGGGGTTGGACCTGATGAAATCACAAGAAGTTTCCATTAACAGATGCAAGCAAACATCAGCCTTCCATCCCCTCCTTCCATCCCCCCCTTCCATCCCCTCCTTCCATCCCGTCCCTTCCATCCCCTCCTTCCATCCCACCCTTCCATCNCCCTCCTTCCATCCCATCCTGCTTTCCCAAGTGCCCACCCAGCTCTGCTCCATACAAACCCCCCACCCCAGGTCCGCAGCTCAATTCCAACCACCTCCCCATAACCCCTCAGTTGACCTCTGCTCTCACTGTGGCCCCACCGCTCCTCTCCTCACACCCATGGTCGCGACGCTGTCGTGACAGAGGAGCAGTTTCACAGGGCTGGGTCTCAGAGCCCCCGTGTGCTGGAAGCACCACTGTGCCACCCCGAGGGGGTTTGTAGCCAAACCCCCCGCAGCCTCCTTAGCTGTTGCATGAGAAGTAGCCGTGTTTGTCCTTCCCCACGTGTCGTAATTGTCCTTTGACGATGGAGTGCCTTAATCCTAGTTTACAAACACTGTGTATTTATGCTGAGCTGTTGAACTCTGCTGGTTGCTGGTGTCTTTTTTTTTTTGTTTGTTTGGTGGGTTTTTAAAATTGTTTTTTGTCTTTTTTTCCCGGTGCTTTTGGTGTTTCCGGCGGCAGCGAGACCGTTGCTGCCGCGTATCCCCGCTGAGTGCGGCGCCGCTCGCCACTTCCTTCCGGACCCGGTAAAACCCAACGGGCTGCGCTGGGCCACCGCAGCGCCCGCTGCCCCCGTTGGACTGTGCACTGCTGCAGAGTCACACGGAGAGCAGGGGGTGTCCTGGGGGGGACATCCCAGCCACGCTCAGCGCAGGGCCGGGTGTCGATCCCAACTTGATCCCTCTTCTGCCAGAGAACCCGAAACACACAAACCCGGCACCTTATTTCCACTCTGGGCGCTGAGGGGGTGCGGGATTGTTGTCCCCCCCCCGGCCTCCCCGTGCAGGGGGTGTCTGGCTCAGTCCTGGCTCCCCTCCAAGTCCCTCTCCCAGGTATCTCCCACTCTCCACTGGGAACCGGCCCCCAGTGCGGGGGCTCAGTCCGTCCCTCAGCCCGCGGAGGGGGGTGGGGGGGTAACGTGAACCTGCTCAGCTCTTGCTGTGCTCAGTGATAACGATGCTCCTTTTATCACGTGGAGTTTCTTAATTCTGGTTTTATATTTAAGAGCTCGGGGTCTTTTGTACTGTACAGCTGCGGGGGGGACGCAGAATGCACTTTTTTTCCTTTTTTTTTTTACTTTGGTTTGTAAAAATGTAATTTTATGTGCTTCCTGTGAGACAAAAATAAACTTTAATTTGTTTTTCGAGCCTTGAGGTGTTCTTGGAGGTTGGGGAAGGACCAGCCTGGCCGTGGGGACCAGGAGGCGACGGGATCGTCTCATCGGCTCCCGCAGTCCCCAGGGAAGGAAACGGGAATTACACCGAATTCCCGGCGGCGGGACTGAAGTCTGTAACCCTCGGAGAGCCGGGGCCGGGCTTGCGGACACGCTGGGTTCCCCGGCACGGAGCGGTGCCGGCAGAGACTCTCTCCCCGGTGTGAGAGCCAAGGAGCTGAATCCTGGGATGCAGCTCCTGTGTCTGGGCCCGATCCTGCTGCTGCCCCACGACCCACCCAGCGTGGGACCGGCCCTTCCTGGGAATTCACTGAATTTTGCCTCCAAATGCACATCTGCCTCGTGTGCCTGCGAGAAGCCCACTTACTGCCGGGATCCTTCTCGCTCCCGGAGCTGCTCCGGGGAGGAACGTGTCCGTGTTTGCCTTGGCAGCAGTGCACGGGCTGGGGATGCTCTCCAGCCTTGGCACCCGTGCCAGCTGCCTCCAAGAGCTGTTAAATCACTCCCACCCCCTTCCCCCCTCGAAATATTTGCGTTTTAGGAGCTCTTTGGGGTTGAATTGGCTTGGAGCTGGCGGCTGTCCATCACCCATCAGTCGAGCGCTGGGACCGGCCGGGTTGTGGCAGGAACCGGCACCTGCCGTTAACTTTGTGACACTCTCACTCGTGATGCCACAGATTGGCAGCATGAGGGGCTGGGACCACCTTCCTCTCCTCACATCACCCTGGAGGACGTCGCTTCGCATCACCAGCATGTTCCGGGGCGGCAGTCGCAGCTTCAGGGGGACTCACACGGGTCACATAATCAACCAATGATGGAGGAGGCGCCCTGAGCTCCCCAGGGTGGCGTCGTGAGGCCTTCGGTCCTCCCGTCTCCCGCTCTTCCCACACCTGGGTGNGGGGGCTGGAGGCTGAGCTGGGCTGTCACCACCTGCACAGGTACCGGCTGCAGGAGCTGGGACCGGCACCTGACGCTCCCCTGGCTGAGGACGGAGACCCTGGGCCCAGTATTCCCAGCATAGAGACCCCAGACCCTGTCACAGAGCACTGGGTGTTGTGGAGGCCTTCCCGGAGCTGTCCAGAGGTGTTTATGTCTGGAAGCACCACGTGTGTGTGTTACATGTGTGTGAGTTACATATGTGTGTATTACATGTGTGTGAGTTACATGTGTGTGTATTACATATGTGTGTGTTAAATGTGTTATACATGTGTGTTAAATGTGTGTGTTAAATGTGTTATGTGTGTGTTAAAAGTGTGTTACATGTGTGTGTTACATGTGTGTGTTAAATGTGTTATGTGTGTTAAAAGTGTGTGTTAAATGTGTTATGTGTGTGTTAAAAGTGTGTTATATGTGTGTGTTACATGTGTGTGTTGTGTTGCATGTGTGTGTTGTATGTGTGTGTTACATGTGTGTGTTGTGTGTGTTACGTGTGTGTTAACGTGTGTTACATGTGTGTGCATTACATGTGTGTGCATACAGCTTTTCCACCTCTCACACTGAGCCACAGCAGAGCTGGGAAGGGGGAGCTGAGCCGGGACCCCCGAGGCTTCCGCACTCCAGCGCTCCGGTTTGGAGGGGCCGCCGCTGTGCCGGGGTGGGATCTCCGCTGAACCCTCACTTCCCTTCCCGGGCCTTCGCCCCCCGCTCGGCTCCCGGGATGGAGATCTGGCGGCCGCAGGTTGGTGCCCGGGAGCTGCGTGGACGGGTCCCGTGGGGACTGCGGGATAGCCGGAGCCGCGGGGGGGCCGTGTGTCTCCGCCTGCGCTCCTCGGGGCTGAAAGTCGGTTCTTTACGTTCCATCCTGTTGTGATGTTGCTATGGCAAAGGCAGGAGAAACACAAGTTCGGAGGGGTTATTTATAGCCTCGCTGGAGAAGGGAGATGCTGAGTGCGGAGCCTCCGTGGGCAGGAGGTGGGGTGGCACTGGGCACCCCCTTGTCTAGGAGCCGGGGTGGTGAGGTGCACCAGGTCTGGCTGGGACCCCTCCTGCTCAGTGGAGGAGCTGGTGAGTGGCTCTGAGCAGTGATCAGAGAGGAGCAGATCTCCTCCAGGACCCTCCAACTCCGTTGTTCCCCCACAATGGGAGGAGGGTGGTTCCTGACCAGTGTCTCCCAGTTCCACACTGGGGTTGGGTTACTGTGGTTGAGGTGGGTGGACACGTGTCACAGGGGGAAGCGAGAGGTTGGGCAGGTGGGGGAGGCCACGGAACAGGAAGGATGCGAGGGGCCCCGCTGCGCTTCGCTGCCGAAGGGAGAAGCTGCGCTTGGGTATTGGGTCTGCAGCCACCCATGGCCCCAGGACAGTGTCTCTGTGGCCATCCCCGCTGTGTCAGGGCTGGACAGCCCCACTGGCCTCTTGGAGGGCAGCTGCAGCAGGTGTGGGGCCCAGCTGTGCTGCTGTCAGGGCTCCCACCGTGCCCAGACACCGTGAATGTGTCACTGGTGGGATTCTTTGTGCGCAGGGAGGACCTGTCACCCCGACTTCTGCTGCCTCAGCCCCGGAGCTGCTCGCCTGGGAGCTGCGGGTGAGGCAGCCGGGTTCTCTCCAGCCTCAGCCCTCGCCATGGGTGTTGCATATTCCCTAAAAGTCTCTTCCCCTCCGGTTTGAAGGATGGGGCAGCGGCGACGTTGCTGCAGCTGCCGTTTCCTTTTATGCCGAGGGCTGGGGAGCAGGAGCCGCCCGGGTCCCGTGTCCGGCTTTGCCCAGCGTTGAAGCCGCATCCCGCAGGGAAGCGGAGCGGCGCGGAGCGCGGCCAAGCCGGGTCCCGTGACCCAACCGTGCAGCTCCTGCAGCAGCCCTGGGCATGGTGAGCCCTGCACAGGGCGAGTCACAATCAATGGAGACAATGTCCCCAAATCCCAACAGGCTGCGAGAAGCCGAGGGTGTGTTTGGCTCCGGCGGGGGGACCGAGGGCGCTGGCTCAGGTCATGGATCAGGACCTCAGGCTGATGCTGGCGTGTCTGAGCCTGGTGGGTTCATCCCACGGTGAAGGTACCTGGCTTCAGGAGCTGTCACCCACTCAATGGCCACCAGTCTGTTTTGGTGCCTGGTGGGATGGGTGCAGTGAGGTCCCCTGGCCCCACTGGTGTCGGGAGGGACCGTCACCTGCTCCGGGCTTGGCTCAGGAGCCCATCCCCACTCCCACTGGGAAGCAGCTATTGGTTTTTAGGCTGTGATTTCAAACTTCCAGTGGTAACAAGCGGTGTTTTGTCTCGCTGCGATGTGCCTTGATAAAACCCCTCCCTGCAAGGGGCCTGGCTGGCTCCCGGCGGATAAGGGCTGGGAGAGCATCATCCCTCACTGCTTCCCCATGACGGGGGCTGGCACTCGCCCCCACGCCCACTCACAGAGCCAGGGATGATGTGGTGGCACCTGAGATGTCCAGGTGTCAACCACACAGCCCGTGTGCATGCGCTGGCTGCGCTCAGAGGGACCTGGGGGTCCCTGGGGGTCCGGATGAGGCCTTAGGCTTTTCCAGCCCCACTGAGTGCCAGCCATTGGCATTGGGTGCTAGTGGGCAGCTCACTGGGGGCTGTTTGCAAACTCTTGGGCATCTCAGCCCTGTGTGACCACCAAGGTGCCAGCATCTCATTTGGGACCATCCAGGCGTTTTCCTGCATCCCGCCTCGGGATGCTGCCGGGGCTCGGGCAGCCAGCACCGCGTGCACCATAAAAGGCAAAGCACTGGGGACGAGCTGCCGGGGTGGGAGCCGTGGCGGCCGCTGCAATGCCAGGCATCCCGGCTGTGTATACACGGATCAGAGCCCGCCGGCTCTCCCTCCTTCCCAAGAGTTTACAGGAGCCCCTTCGGCAGAAGGATCATCCCAAGGGAGGAACTTTCTGCTCCGAGGGGTGTTTAGAGAGATGCTCAGCGCCTTAACGGGGATTTTTGATGAGTTATGTTGGGAGTCTCCAAAGGGAAACTCATCTCTGAGGCTGCTGTCAGGCACCTCTCTCAATCCTGGGCTGTATTTATGTCACAGCAACTCCCTTGGCAGTGCCGTGTTCCCGCGGGTCGCTCCAGCTGATCCGTCTCTGCCCTGCTCTGAGCGGGCGGCATCCGAAACGCTGGGACACGGACCAAGGCTGAGCGCCACTTCCAAGGAAGGAGCGGGAGGGAAGGAGGAGGAGGAGGAGGGGGGGGGGGGAAG
>VXBZ01007434.1:27938-48082 GCA_013399135.1 Heliornis fulica | reverse complement strand
GTTATTAACGGCTCTCCCGGCTCCGCTTCAAGTCGTGGGTTGTGTGACATCTTCCCGGGCTGCGTTTGTCTCCGCAGAAAGCCGCATTGTTTTAATAACCGTGTGTCAGAGGCCAGGATCTAAAGGTTAGTCCTTACCTGGGCTCCGTGAAATCAGCCCCTTCATCCCTCACGGTGCGAGGAGAGGTGTCCGACGTGCCCCGGTGCAGACAATGTGATGCTGGGACTGCGCTGGAGACAGGTCTTAAAGATGGGGGAGGAGGGGGGGGAGAAGGAAAATTAAAAAAAAAAAAAGGGATTGAGAAGCAGCTTGGAAACAAAAAGTAAACCCGATTGGTGCCGTTTTATTGTTAAAAGATACATGGTATGTGTTGGGGTGCTCCACTAGCTGCACTTCCAGCCCTGCGTGTTTGTTGGAGCATGTCTGTTCAGCCTGTGCATGCAGATGTGCGTGTGGATTAGCGCAGGCGAGACCGAGGACGTTAGCAAAACGAGTGACGTTTGGTGTACCCTAGGCTGTGGCTGGCCTTTCGGTTCACTGGTACTGGTTCTGGTTTCATTTGAAGCGGGGCCATGTCCCAAGTTACCTGAGGAGAGCCCCTCTCTTCGTGTGCCTCTCCCAGCACATGCGGGAGAGCAGCTTGGCGCCCGCTGAACTGTGGGGAAAATGATGCGAACCGGCGCGGTCCAACCCGCAAGAAGCGTGTTGTGTGCCGAGTGGGTCAGGGGTTTGGCACGTGAGGTGGGAGAGGATGGATCCCATCATCTTCCTTCGAAGAACAAGAATTGAGTCGTCCTTTCTGCTCAGGGGAGGAAGAAGGGAGATGGCTTGTGCGCTCGCTGAGATGTTTTATGGCAGAGAATATTCATGTTTGCTGAGGACTGTGTAGGTAATGCCACAAGTGCTCTTGTGGTAGAGTCGGTGTGTGGTTGTTTTGTGAGTGTATATATATTTTTAGTATTTTCAGTAGCCGTGGTGAAGACCTGACACGCGTCGGGGAGCATTTGCTTTGTGTTTCTTTTAATACAGCACTTCATAATAGCAATTTTTCAGTGGTCACTTGTAGCCTTTCATACGGATTGCTTTAATCAGCATTTGTGTGTGTCTCTCTGTGCTCTCTGTTGGCATTGCTCTGTCTTCTAGTGAGCTGCCTTTTCAAACATCGTTGGATTTTTTCAAGTTAAATCTTCATGCTTATTGCATCTGTCACTTCTGGGATTCGCTCCAAGCGAGAGGCAGAGATTCAGTTTAATGGCAATGAGAAGGAATGCACAGAAGGGTAAAATATCAGCTTTCCCGAGTGATGCAGCAAAGGAGGCAGAGAGATCTGCCCCCAGTAACTGTTCCATGCATCATGTTCAAGTTTAATATTAGCCTGTAATGACAGCTTCATAAAACGGCTCGTTAAAGCACAGCAAGGGGATTTATGTCATTGGTTTTAATTCGATTATCGATTCAGAGGAGCACAACTTAGGTGCCAGCTTCCTATGTTGAAGACATGAGCAAAACACTTCCTGGCCTGAGCTCGGGCTCGGTGAGGTCATCAGCGCACCACTCCCAGCGCTAGGAATGTCCTTTCAGGCAAACTCGCAGGCGCATTTTCACTTGACTTTTAAAGCACCGGTTGGTTTGTTTTGATTTTTTGTTTTACTGAGGCTTTTGTGATAATCTCAGTCCTTGTGTAAGGATGTGCAGGGACTGAAACTCACGGAGGATTTGAAGTGCCCCAGTTTAAGCGTTTACAGGGCATACGAACGAGAGTTAAATGTCTCTTATTCTCTTCTAGCTCTTTCCCTGTGCTCTTCCCCACCTAATATTTTTGGTCTGCTTATGTTGTTAACTCTCAGTTAATCTGAAGCTGTAAGCAGTTTCTTTTAGAGGCACCCTGGTTATGTGGGAAGTCAGATTGCTGGTGGCTTCGGGCTGACAGGATGTGAACTGGTGTTTCGGTTTGTTTAGTTGGTGTCTCTCTTTCTTGTCCCAACATGCGGAAACGCAGGTGGTGGTGGTGACACTGCTGGCGGGAACACCAAGCCAGAACCAGGGCAGAAAGGTTTCAGTTGGCTGAAGCGACCCAGGAAAGCCAGCAGTGAAAGCTGATTGTTCCCAGTGGGTTGACTACACACCAGTATGGTTGGGAATCAGTTACTGGGCCCTCTCTGTGTATTTACTAATAGGATCGCTCGTTCTGGTTTCCCTTGTGAGAGTAACTACACTAAAAATGGATTATTTGTGGGGCTTTGAGATTATGATGTGACTTTAAATGGATTATTTGTTTCTTTTTGAGATTACAGTGGTTCAGAACCTGACTCTGTGTGTGTTTACAGATGATGGCATTAGGCACATAAAATACTGGGGTGACACTGGAATTGCTCAGCTTCACGGCGTGGTGGGGACGAGCCTCAGAGGTCCCACTGGCAGATCTGGCTTGGCACTGGAGGACTCTCTGATGGTCCTCAGTGGAGCAAACTGTCTGGAGAGGTTCCTAATGGACTATACCAGCCATTAGTTGGGATTACCAGCCATTAGTGGTGGATGTGCCTGTATGGGTTTGTGTAGCGAACACGGCTCTGGTCAGAATTAATGGCTGGTGGAGGTAATGATGTAGCTGTAAAGCAGAAGGTGACTGCTGGGCAAATAGATCATTTTCCTTTATGCCTTTTCCATGCAGTTCTTTGGGCTGGTAAAACAGATGTAATCTCTTCCAACAGACATCTTCCTAACGAGTGCTCCTGAAATGGAAGAGGCTTTTGCGGTGGAATACCATAAAAGCTTAAAGTCCAGATCCAAAGGTCAGGGTCTAGCAAGGAACTTGATGGAGAAATAATGAAAGTGGTGTCTACTTCTGTCTCTGAGGGCCTCTGAAACCATGTTCTTTCGAAGGCTGGCTGCCTGCTGACACGCTCACGGTGCTGTTGGTTTAGAGGTGACCAAGGAAAGCGTGGGCTCCCTGGCCATTTCTCCTCTTGCTTTTCTTCCTTAATGAGTTATGTACCAAAGTAGAATCACCAGCCTTGGAGAAAGGACAGCATTTCTTCAGCCACTTTGCTGCAGTGTTATCTGTTTTGTCCTAAGCCAGTGATAACAACAACGATGCAAAATACACTTTTTGCTATGAGCACATAATGACTCGCTTGAGGTCTGGCTCTCAACGGGAGAAGCTGGATGTGCCTGGTTCAGTTATGGTGACTCTTTTTGACATTGAGCTGGGCCTCTCAATCCATCATAATTAGTTTTTTTTTTCTTGTTTTCCCTTTTAATAATTTAATTTGGAAAAGCAATGGATATAAACCGGTGGTGGGATCTGAGTTAACGTGATTAAGGTCCAGCCTGACGTGGCCAGGCACGCTGGGATGAGCTCGCTGCTTTTGTCTGGAGCGTTGCTGAGCTGCACTTAAGGCCAGGCATCCCCTTTAGGAAGGGTCACGGTCTCCTTGTGGCTCTCCAGATCTTGGCTGGCCTTTGTCTGTAGTCTATATACATGGATGCATGTAAAATACATCATCTGCATAAAATCTTTCTTAGCTGAATATTAAGGCAACCGTTTCTGCAGTCTTGCCCAATATGCCTGAGCAGATTTCATGAAACTAGGGAAGAGCAGCGTGGCTAAAACGAGACCATATGTACATCCATGCATGAACCCAGGCAGCGAGTCTCACCTGCAGCTCCTGGCATAAGTAGTCCCTGGAAAATGGACTTCACATCATGCTGTCAGAGTACTTAGAAATGTGGGAACTTCCCCTCCCTTCCCCTCCATCCCCCTATTTCTGCATATAGTTGCCATAGAGACTGTTCTGGAGTTCTTGAAAATCCATTGTTTGTCTCTCAGAAACGTAGAAACCTGCAGCACTGAACCGTCACCTCTCCAAGCGTCCCCTTCCCGCGCAAATCCGGTCGGGGCTTGACATCCCATGGCGCTGGACTGGGGCGCTGGGAGTGTTGGGCACAGTCTCACAGGCTGATAATGGGTATAATTAGCACCACCAGGGATTAGCAGGCAATAACAAATTCAAGCCATAGTAAGCACTCCATCCCTTGGGAGCAGGGCAAACTGGCAGAGCTGGGCAGATGATCACTCGATAGGAAGATAGTCATCAGCAAGGGCTTGACAAGGGACTGCTCAGTGCTACTATTACCTCCTGAAACTGCCTTCTCCCTTTCCTTTTGGCTTTAAATACTTACAGGCCTGGAATCTTGAACACCCAACTGACTCAGGGGTATATGCTTGGCATTTTTTTTGGGGTGGGCAGCCAGCATCACATTTATTTTTCACAGTTACCTGCTTGAAGCAAATTGATATCCTTGTTCCCAAAATGGCAACAGGAGGTTGAGTGTTTTGCTCAGGCTCTCTTGTGGGAATACTTCCAGCATACAATGATAGTAAGTTGTTCTGCAGCTTGTTGGTGTATTTACACACATGGGGGGTGTGTGTTTGTGTGTGGACAAGTGGTGATTCGCACACTTCACTTCCACGCCGATCATTTCTTACTGCAGCACTTGTATTAATTATACTGTGTGCTGGAGGAAACATTCACAAAGCTGGAGGTGGATTAGTATTTGTAATTGTTTTCCAGTTAATGCATTTTTTCTTCCACGCCGATCCAGGTTTGGATCTGCTGAGATGGGTTTGCAAGGCAGGAAAACATTCCTCAGCTTAGGCAAACATGAGTCTCCAGACGTACTTGAGCACCATATACCTCCGCCTCAGCGTGAAGTGTAGGCACAAACCACTTCTAGCTGAGCATCCTTGTGCCTTTCCAGCATCCTTTCCCTGGGCATGGCTGGTTTCTGGAGCAATTTGTTCAAGTGGGCAGCCTTGATTTGGCCTCCCGTTTCACTGTGCTTTGGATGGATGCGTGTGGGTTATCTGCACGCTTCACTTTGCTCCCTGATGTTTCTTTGGGGGTAAAGGTTATCTTTGTGTTCTTTACATGCAGTGCTTGCCACATTGATCTTCTGGCCTATTAAGGGGAATTCTTAAGCACTGTGAAAGATCACATCGAAACCAGCTGGGGTTTATCTCGGGTAATGCTGCCTGTTGTTTTGGCTGGTATCCTCCAGGACTGCTCTGAATGCCACAGGGATTCTCAAAGGGCCGGTAGCATGGGTTGCATGAGCAGTACAAGCTGACAGGTAAGCAAAGCTTAAAGGTCATCAAACACGGGCTGTAACTCTTCGTGGCCCTTCCTGAAAACAGGTTCCTCAGCTGAGAGCAGTCAGTCAGCTGTGGCTCCGTCCCCCAAGAAATCAGCCTTTGCACACTGTGTATCAGGGTGATTCTCCCTGTCAGGTCAGCAGAGAGCTGCTGTGGGGGTGTTGGGACCGCAGGTACACCCCTTGTCCGTGCTGCGTGGACCCTGGGGGTGTAGGAAGCTAATTTTCCTTCTTACATCCAAAAACTTTCCTTGTAGCGTAGCAGGGATGTTTATTTAGCTCAGTAAGCAGCTTTAATACGCTTTTTGAAGTCAATTTTGGTTTGTTTTGGTTTCTTTCTTGCCTGCCCAGCAAGGTGGGAAAGCTGCTCCTTGTGCTCTTGGCTCGGCAGCAGGTCGCCAGGGTTGCTGCCCTCTTCGCCCCGGCGCAGGATGGCAGCCTTGGCCCGAAACGGATCAGCCACAGAGAACATCTGTAGGACAGAGGACATGTGTTTGAACTTGAAACCCTCTGCTGAAACAGATGTTTGAGAGGCTGTAATTGGTACCACGAGATAGGGATTTAAAATCAAGTTAACAGATTGAACTAGCTGGGCTTGAGTTTTAGCCTCCTCCAGTCCTGTCCTCCCTCCCCCAGCCCTGATTTCAAATTGCACGTTACGGAAACGGGACAGAATGACAATGGTACTCTTTGAATTATAGGCTGCTTGGCCAGAAGAACTGGCAGGACAGCAAATGGAAATCTGGAGAAATACAGGCCAGTTCCAACTGTGAGAGTTGAGATTCATTTTGCAGCTTATTTGTTCAGCATTAAAATCTGCAACGTGTTTGTGTTGTCCAGCCTGGACCTTCTGTATTCTTCTGTGCTGAGGAGATTGTCTTGTCTTTGACAGTTAACTGTTGCTGGTTCGGTTTTGAGATCAGTGCCTCGACTGTTGGGTGGCTGCTGCTGAGCTGGGGAAGCGAGGGTTTCATAGAATCATAGAATTTTAAGGCTGGAAATGACCCCTAAGATCATCNCCTCGAGTTCTGTCACCTGTTACTGGGGAGAAGAGACCAACCCCCACCTCACTGCAACCTCCTTTCAGGGAGTTGTAGAGAGCAATAAGGTCTCCCCTCAGTGTCCTCTTTTCTGGACACGCTCCAGAACCTCAACATCCTTCTTGAAGTGAGGGGCCCAAAACTGGACACAGCTAAACAGGACTCCAGTTCAGCTACATGTTTCTCAGGATGTGCTAACATTGAGTTGTCTCCATTTGGAGTGGCAGAGTGATGGACCTCACAGGTCTGTCCTGCAAGCCCAGTCCAACCATTGTGTTCTCCAGCCCATCCATCACATTTGCCACTACAGGGCTGGTAACAAAAGTCCTGACACCGTGGCAGCAGCGAATGGCTGCAGTGCTGGTCCAGGCACTCGCTCCCCTCGGATCACATACCCCGAGGCAGCGCCGTCTTCCCAGGTCAGGGTGCCGCGCTCCGTCCAGCAGAGCATTTGTGGTCAGGCAGGACCATCTGGAGAATGCTGCATCCTCGCTTGGTCAGTCTGACTCACACTTGGCTGGTCTGTTTGTGAGCCTCAGTTGTGCTGATCCGTTGTTTCTGCTTTATTTCTGTGTTGTGAGGAATTTTGTGTCCCAGATAACTTGATGTTTATCGTGGAGGGCTTTGCTTTCTGCAGGTCTTGGGTTCCTGGTGGTGGCTCTTGGGCCGTGGTGCTGCAGGGCTCCTGAAGACTTGGGACCTTTTATCTACAGGACAGTTTATCTCCTTAAAACATCTGTAACATTTATAGTTTCTTCCTGTGGATACCCAGGCATGTAGTAATTGAGGAGGAATAGAAAGCAATTTATCAAGTCCTTTGGAGATCTCTCCTTTTGATAAATCTTCTTGTCATTTTTTTAAGGAATGTTCCAATTAACTGTAAGCAAGGAGCAGCAGTGTAACGCTTCCAAAACTGTCTTAAAGTTTAGAGTTTAACAGGAAATGTGCTTTCCCTTAGAAAACACCGTGTTAATCACATTACCTTCGTGCCTGCACCTCTTCTTGGCTCCTGCAGGGTGGGAAATCCTGCAGGGTGGGAAATCCTGCACGTGTTATTCTTGCTGTGCTCAAGGCTCCCAGCACCTGGGTGCTGCTCTCTGCTTGGCATCCAGCTTCAGTTCACTGCTGGAAAGGACAGCCTGCATCAGGAGCTGAGATTCAGGTCTAGTGGCTACCAGTGAGCTCCTCTGTCACACTCCTAGGACAACTCACTCTTGCTTCATTTGCTTGCTTCAAGTCCGAGGAGGAAACACAGTTGTCAGGTCACTGAAACATCCTCGTGCCTCAGTGGGGCAGTTGGGAGAGGTGGGACCTGATCTGGTGAGAAATTAGAGCTGTGGTGGGGAAAGAGCTTTCTCCATTCCTTACCACCATCCTTAGCTGGTACTAAGCTTTCACCCAAAACCAGCTTTAAAAGAAAAAAAAACCAAACATGAGCTTGCAGCGTGCCTCAGGAGCACGGTCTGGAAGCAGCTTGCGCGTAACCTTCAGGAGAGCAGAAGAATTCAGCAAATTGGGGTAGCAGCTCTGAACAGATTGATATTTCCTCGTTAGCTCTGGTGCACTGATAAGAGAACTAGGTCAGCTCTGGGGAGAAAGCATTTTATCTGCATACTTCTCTGAACTGGAATCCTGGCGCTGGGCTGTTGGAACAGGCCTGCTGACTCGCAGCTCTGCGCGGGGGGTTGTGCTCTCCCTCTCCTGTTCTCCTCGGGGTCAAAGCCTGGTCCTGTTGTTTTCCTCTCTGGGCCATGTGCTGCTGTTACTGCGGGGGAGATGCCGGCGGTCCCTGGGGGTGTAAGTAGCATCTTCCATCACGCTGGTGTAATGTCTCTGGCTGAAGTTCATGGGGTTGTTGTTCAGCTCTGGAAGTGCACAGCTGTCTCTTGGCAGAGGGTGAGGATACAGTGTGCGAAGAGGCATCTCTGGTGTTTGATCCACGGGGGAAAGGGGAGGAGAATGAAGTCTCGTGGAGGAGGGGAGCATAGGAACCACCTCAAGTCACCGCTGACCACCTTTTGTGGTCAGCGGTGACTTGAGGTGACAGTGTGTGTCTGTTCCAAGTGCAAGGTTTCCCTTTCCTTACACAGGAAAGCTTGTTTGGTGCCCACCAACTGTGTGACTGTCTCCTGTGGATGCTGAAATGCAGACATGCATCAGGAATGGTGTTGGCCAGCAGGACCAGGGAGGTGATTATCCCCCTGTATTCGGCACTGGTGAGGCCTCACCTCGAGTACCGGGTCCAGTTTTGGGCCCCTCACTTCAAGAAGGACGTTGAGGTGCTGGAGCGTGTCCAGAGAAGGGCAACGAAGGATGGTGAAGGGTCTGGAGAACAGGCCCTACGAGGAGGCTGAGGGAGCTGGGGAAGGGTCTGGAGAACAGGCCCTACGAGGAGGCTGAGGGAGCTGGGGGTGTTTAGTTTGGAGAAGAGGAGACTGAGGGGAGACCTTATNCAAGCATTGGGACAGGCTGCCCAGGGAGGGGGTTGAGTCCCCATCCCTGGAGGGGTTTAACAGACGGGGAGATGTGGTGCTTGAGGACATGGTCTAAGGGTAGACTTGGTGGCGGTGGGTTAATGGTTGGACTGGATGATCTTAGGGGTCATTTCCAGCCTTAACAATTCCATGATTCTGTGATTCTGGCACCTGAGATGCTCAGCACACAGGTGCCTCAGTCCTCTTTGCCCCGTGGTTTCTGTATATTATTTGCCTCTGTCAAATACTTGTCCTGGGTTTCAGTGCTGCTTTACCCCACCCCAGCCTCTACTTCACTCTCCTCTGTCTCTTTTCATTTTTACTGCCCTTTTTTACCCAGCATATCTTAATTTGCAATCATCCAACCATCCCCAAAGACATCACCAGCTATGAGGTGGGCAGCTTTAGTGCCAGCTGATGGAAGATACTCTAGAAGATGTAAACCCCAAAGAGGAGCTTGCTTTGAAGACCATGGCTCTGGCAGCCATCCCCCCCCATCGCTGACTCGCCGTTTTGGGCCCGGGGTGTGTGTAACTGCTGCAGTGTGTCTCTGGTTACTCATCCCATTATGGCCTCCTGATAAATTATTTTATGTAATGATTTTTGTGTGCATTCATTGCTCTGGCTTTATGGTAGATGGCACAGATTAAATGAAGCCACACAGTGCTCTCTGTTCAGGGTAATGGCTTTCAACTGCAGTGTCCCTTTGTCACCGTAAATTATGGTGAATGATGTAATGTTAGGTGGGGAAGGTACAAGCTACAAAACGGTATCTTCCCCCAGAGGAGAATTACATACCTGGGAATCTTGAAGGGAAACTATCCATTGCATCCCTGTGTGTGTGGGGAAGGAGCACTGGCTGTGCCACAGGAGGTGTGTGCTTGGGACAAGCATGCAGGGGTGTAAACACTTGGGGAACTGCATGTGCTCTTTGGTGATGCCTGGAAGATCTCAGCCTTGCAGGCACTTCTGACTCAAGAGCTCTTCATATTCTGATGGTCTCAGTATGATTGTTTCAGGGACAGCTTTGAAAAGCAGGATGGTATCAAGTATTTCACAGGTTAGAACCAACACCTTGTACTTTGTCCAGAAGAACAATTTCAGCTTATTTTAGGTTTGGGTTGTGTTACGTTTCTGAATGTGCTGGGCTCCCCAGTTGAGATATCATCAAATTCCCTGGTAGTTTGTGGTTTAGGTTCCCATCCCAAAATAGAATCTCGCCAGTGGTACAACAGCTGGAAATTTCGGTATTAAGTTCATATTCCAGCTTTTTGTCTTTAAACCGAAGTGAAATCAGATGGCAGGGTCTTGCTCAACCTAGACTAAAGTAACCAAAGACTGAAAATAATCTGTGCACAAATATGATGTATTTTGGAATTGTGACCATCTGTAGTAGTGTTCACCCTGGGTTTAAATAACTCTGAACATCTGAAAACAAAAGTTCTGTCAGCAGTGGGTTTGATGTGAATTGATTTGAGATGGTGTAGCTCAGGGGGGACAGTGCGCTGCTCAGAGTGGAGGGCGGCACCAAGGTGTCCGTGGCGGTTCCTTTTTTCTGACAGAGGTTTTGTGTCAACTTGTAGGGTGAGCTGAAAGTTTTGTGGTCATGTGATGTTTTTTAAAATTTTTTTCACCACCCTCCAGCTTCCTCCCTCGCCCGAGTATTGCAGGAGTTTATATCATGAGGCCGAATTCACCGATTCCCTTGGTACTCCGAGAGGGTGATGAAGTCCTCCTTCAGCTTTGGTGACACACTGGTTCTCCACTGTGACAGTGGTGGCAATTTATTGCTCTTGTGGTCTCATGCCACTTGTGGCTCAGCACTTGCTGTGGGACACATGCTCACCTTGGTCTCCCGTGGTGGTTAACTTGTTCCTCTGGGCCTTGTTGGTCCGTGCTGAGTTGGTTTCAAAGAACAGATGGTCTTTACCGTCCTTGCTATCTGTGTGGCTCCCCTCAGCTGGCAGCAAACACCTGCCTACTTGCTTCTCCCACCCATGTGTCTCTCTTTCCTTCCTCTGCCAAAGGTGTGCTCAGAAATGCTGTCCTTGAAATGATCTGGCAGGGTTTTCCTCTACATGAGCGAGTCACTAAGGTGTCTGTAAGACGCCATCCTGTGTGTACCATAAGGCTGTAAAGGATTTATGTGCAATATGTGTGTGACCAGACTGAGCACAAGGCACACGTACGTGTCACCGTGTGCAAGGGCAGTGCACATGTGTGGGTTAGAGGGAACCCACGGAGGTTGCACAACCAAGTGCTCTGGAGTTAAGAAATACCAGAAATGAGTGGTTAGGAAATAACCTGGGTGCTTGTTCCCCTTTTCACACGCGGTGGGGTGCAGCTGTTAGCTCAGTCCCTGCCTCTCTGGCGTCGTGCTCTGTTGGGCACACGGTGGTGCCCATGGCGGTGGGATGGAGTCTTGGTTGCCTGTGTGGGGCAGGAGGTGTGATAGCACAGTGGTCTCTCCATGATTTTGTGACCTCTGAATGCTTGTATCACTAAATCCCAGACTGACTTGGTGGGAAGGGACCCCAGAGCCCTCCAGTGCCCACCTGCCATGGGCAGGGACACCCCCAGTAGCCCAGGGTGCCCCCAAGCCCCGTCCAGCCTGGCCTTGAACCCTGCCAGGGATCCAGGGGCAGCCCCAGCTTCTCTGGACACCCTGAGCCAGGGCCTACCCCCTCCCCAGGAAGGATTTGTGCCCCCCAGCTCCTCTCCCTCTGCCCTCCTGCAGCTGAAGGCCATTGCCCTGGGCCTGGCCCTCCCCGCCCTGGGCACCAGCCCCTCTCCAGCAGCCTTGTCACATGCAGCTCCGTGCCTTATCTACCAGAGGATGTTCAAAGTGCTCTGAGGAGTGAAGGACTAGATTCCTCCTGGGCTTATCTCAGACACCCCACTGTGACAGACCCTGCTGTGACAGGGGGAGTTTTCTCTGTGCTGAGGGCACTTAGGCCTCAGGTTGAGATTTCCATGGCCTGGTCACTGGTTCAGGATTATAACATACTTCCTGCTATTAATTTTTAAAAAGTTTCAGCCCTGAGCACCCCTCGCTTTTGCAGCTGAGGCCCACACATCCCCTCCAAGGTGTTGAGAAAGACCTTGGGCCTCACAGGCAGCGTGTGGGTACTCGAGGGACCCCCGGGCATCCCTGCAGTGGGTGTCCATGGTGTGGGTGCCCCGTGTCGCAGTCTCACCGGTGACACTGTCTCCTCTCCCAGTCCCAGCACCCTGTCCAACCCATAACAAATGAGGCAGGTACACCCCAGTATTAATTACCATTCACAATCAGTGCTGGTGGCATTGCCTGTAGTGTATCTTGATTATTGTTTCTTCCTCCTTCTCTGCTTCTCGTTTGTTAATAGTTATCTAAGGCTGCATTTATTCCAAAGCTGCCATCAAAGTCTACGTGCCCTCTTAAGCACAGCTCAAACTGTGAGTTTGGGGGGCTCTCCATCAACATCTCCAACTTCCCCTTACATCTTCCCCACCAGAACCAGTGCCCAGTACCAGCCTTTGAGACGAGCCCTTCTCCCGAAGCGGTGGATTTGCATCTCCTCACCCCCTTTCAACAGTAGCCTACGGCTGGCAGTGACTTAAACCAGCCTTTTATTCCAAATGTCCCTTTCCAGGAGGGATCACAATCACATGGGCTGAGCAGGATTTTGCCATTAGTGGGGGGTTTTCCTGTAAGTGTTCCCTAGCAGGATGCATTTCCTCTTGCATAAGCAGGCTAAAAACCCTCCGAAGCCACAGAAATACATCTGTTGGGATTCTTGAGACAGATAAATCCTTTATAAACAGGAAAAATGGGCAAAACTCATGGTAACTCTTGTGACACATCATGATGGGAGATCAGAAAGAAACGGGATGAAAAGTATCACTGTGCAAATGTGGCTGACGGCATCCTGCCTTTCTAAGGTCCTTTTAAATGCTGACACAAAGGCCGGCGGCTGAGCTGTACGGCGGCGGCGGGGAGATGAAGTTAAACATTTGGTGAAATTCAGCTGGAAGTCACTTGACATTTGTGGGGGTGGGGAGAGGGAAAGGGTTTTGGAGGCTCTTTGCCCTGTCCCCACCGGGATGGGTAAGATGCCGTGTGTCGTGGAGCGGGATCCAGGCGATCAGCGTGGTCGTAGATCTGTCAGCGCTCCTATTGTAGTGGTCTGTGCAGGGTGTCTGATGCTTCTGGTTTAGTTTTGCTGAGGGCTGTAACTCTGGCAAAATTTAAACTCCTTTCAACTCCTAGTCGTGAGGCTTCAAGTCCTCCAAATTTGTACTTTATGGAAAAAAAAATATATATATATTTCCTGTCTAGCAAGTGTATGGAGACCATTCCAGCTCCTTCACTAAGATTTAACAGCACAGACAATGAGCTAATTAACTTCCTTTTCTTTTTTTATTTTTAAGCTGTAGCTCTGAGTCTGCTTTTTAAAGAGTAAATCCCTGGCATGGCCCCTTAACCACGGGTGCGCTTTCCTGCCTGCTCGGGTATTTCCAAAGTCACCTCCCAAGGGTCCCTGAACCAGCCAGGTCATGATGTGACAGAGGCTGAATCAGTCCTTCCTTATGGTGAATCATCTCCAATGTTGGTGTTTCACCTGATCATCCTACCAGTGGCCAAGCCCAGGAGCTCCTGCCTGCGCCCACGGCCCTGCAGAGAACCTGTGGCAACCAAATTCAGCGGCGCTTTTCCTTGCGGAGGATGGAGGAGGAGGAGGAGGGGAGCCTTCACATGGCAGTGCTGAGAAACAAATGAGGGTGCTGAATGCTCTTCACGTTGCCAGCAAGAGGCTGGAGTAGGGAGAAAATGACTTTTTTTGGTGCTCAGGATCAAGCTGGCTCCGTTTTGTTTTTCACCTGCTCGCTTTCTGCAGCGCTCAAAGATCCCCGCTCGCTGCTCTTTATAACCACAGCCTGCACATTTCCAACCCACCCCCCCCCTCTTCTCTTTGGAGAGCAGCCAGATCAAAATGGCTGTGATCCAAAGCCAAGAATCGCTCCCTTTGCTATGGAAATGAGGACTTGGAGGCTGCTCACCATGTGTTCATCAGAGCTCCTGCTAAGGATGATGAGCTGTAGGTGGGGAAGAGGGCAGCGAAGGTGTGCACGAACAAATCCTCTTGGAACAAATAAGGGTATTTTTGGATACATCTGACTCTCTGCATTTTTAATTATTTTTTTTTAAAGTAATTTATAGAAAACCAGAAATTTCCCCTTTCCATCAAATGGTAGAACTGAGGGAAGTAGGAGAATTTCACCCTTGGATCCAGGGTGTTTCTCTGGCGGTGGGGTGGAAGGGGTGAAGGGCTTCCCAGGGTCTGAGAGTTGAGAGGAAGCATTTTTCTGGTGGCATTCTGGTATTGATCAAGCGAAGGAAAGACATAATTATCCAAGCTATACAAATAATCCTCCTTCTTAGCTATCAGATCCACATTCCCAGCATTAAAGCAGACAAATTACCAAACCCCTGGGTATCCGATATGTTGACACGGGGCAATTTGCTGCGCGTTAACTCAGCAAGGCAGGTTTAAGCCCTCGCTTTGCCTCCTTCTAAACCATCAGATTTTAATCTTGATGCACAGTGGGATGGGAACATTGCTGGTGGGTGAGCAGTCATGAAAGAGCACTGTGCACAAAGCCAGGGGACTTTTACCCTCCCCAAGAAGTCTCACGGCCTCGGCAGATGAGCGAGGAGGGATTTGCCGCAAGGTGCGTTTTCGAGAGGGGAGAAAAAGGCTGAGCTCTTTGCAAGCTTCCTGCGGGCTTGCAGCACAGTTGAGCTTTGCAAGAGCATCTCTGCCTTGGCAGGGTGGCCTGGGGTCACCTCACCTCCTGGAGGTGGGAGGGAGGAGGTGATGCTGCTCCTGCACCGCGCTCGCCGTGGGACTTGGCAGAACCAAAGCAGTGGATGCCAAAGTCCGGGCAGCAGAGCCCTGCCCGCCGCACAGTGCCCGAGCAGCTTAGTGCTGGGAGGAGCCCTCCCGGGATGAAAAAGCCTGACAGGTTTCTGAATGAGTCTGCACAATGAATTAGTAACTGGGTGTGGAACTGCAGTGTTTTATTTCTTTTTTTTTTTATGATATGTCTCGCTTGGGCCTCGGGCAGCTCGATAGTACAGCGTCTTTCTTGTCTTTCGGGGATATTTGATTGAATTTCACCTTTTCTTTGTGAATCGTTGGGGCTGGGATCATGCTCCTGATCCCCTCGGGGGGATGGAGCCGTGCCTGCCTCCCCCACCCTCCCACCCACCCTCCCTGTGGGTTGCCCACCACGCTGGCAGCGCTCCACCTCAAGGCACGATGCGCCATCTGCTTCCGCAGAGTTTCTCCCCTCCGATTTAGATAACTTCATCTCTTCCTTTGCCTGAAAACAAGTCAAAAACCCCCACTGCACTGTGAGCAGAGCAATTATGGGTTGTTTTTTTTAAAAGTGTGCTTCACTGCCAGGTAATTAATTCCCTGTCCCACGTGTTTAATGGCTTGTTCCTAACATTTCATAGTCCCATTGCACCAAGGGTGCTGCCTGCCCTACGGCCTCGGCCGCTCCGCCGGGCTGTACGGCTGAACGGGAATTCCCGGGGTGTCGCTGTGCATTATGAGTGTAGAAGAGGACTGGGAGCCTGGATTTTGCACTCTGGAGCTGGACAGAGAGAGCAGCTCCTGGTTTATGGCTTCCCACTGCACTTTGGTGTCACTGGGTGGGACCAGCATGGAACAGCCCTTTGGTTTGTGCTGCGGGTGAAATAGCTGGTGGAAAGCAATTCTGTTAACTGATGTGAGTGCAGAGGAAGCCTGAGTTCGTCTATATGATGCTCTTAATTAATAATTTATAGATGGCTTTGAGATGTTGGCGTGAAAAAACGCCCCATTCACCACATTTTGCATTTAAAAATCTGCTCCTGTGGTTTATGGCGAGGCTGAGCAGGGTGTGAGTGTGAAGCGGTACCGTGCGACGCGCTGCAGTGCGGACCCGCCCTGGCGATGGCCGCGAAGGAGCGCAGAGCCCTTCACGCCGGTGAAAGCCCTCGCCAGCTGCGTGGCCCGTGTGAAGGTGGTCAGCGGGTTCCACGCCTGGGAAAAGATGTTCCTGTGGCAAAACCGACCCTGGAATCGCTGTTTATCGCTGGCTTTGCCCCCACGGGTGACACGCTGACAGGGCTGCGACCCTCGGCGTGGGCTTCGCTCTCCCGAGCGCACTGGTGACTCCGATGGCTCTTCCAGCTCGGTCACACGTCCCTTCCAGCAGCGCTGATGGGACTGGAGACAGAGCCACAGTTGGGGAACAGCCACTGCTGCTTCCCAAGTGCTTCAGCTGAACGTGGAGGGGAAAACAAACACTCTGGTTATTTTTCCTTATCTGTGAGAAACCCGAGTGTTCCACTTGATGGGTGTCTCAGATTAATTGTAACATTTTTCTCCTCTCAAGACGCGCTGTCACCGCTTCCTTCCCAGCTCTGATGAGTTCTTCCCTCTCTTCACCCAGCTTTTTGTTTCTGTCAGTTATTTTGTTTTTTAACCTCCCAGACTACAAAACCACGATCTGTTCTGAAGTCATGTCGTCTCCCCCTACGCTTTCCTGCAGAGCCTGTGCACTTAGAGACAGACGTACAACCTCTATCGCTCCTGCCGCAGGCAGACGGGTTTCAGGCTCGAGCCGCGCTCGCAGTCTCTCGCTTGAGAGCATCAGGCTGCTGGGGCTGGAGCCAGAAGCTCCATAAAGCAAAGTGGTGGGGTTTTTTTATTATTATTATTTTTTTCCCAGCGTCTGCTTGTGCTTTGGAACCTACTGGGAGTTAAGATAGGAGATGGGCTCTGTTTAATTTATATTTTTTAATTATTTTTTGCTTCCTTGTGAGACTTGGGTTGAAGTCTTGTTCTCATATGTAAAAGCAGGATGCTTACATGGAGGTTCCTCTTTCTCCTGATGGATATGAGGGCTCTGTAAGGTTGCACATGAGGGCAGGACAAGTCACTCTCTTCCAGGGTTGGTGTTCACGTGTGGTGTTGTGCCCATGCCTTCTTCCAGGGCTCCGGTGCTGGAATTTTCCATGCCAGTCCCTTCTTGGACATTATTTTTCTCAAGAGAAGAAGTGCTACAGACACACTAAGTTAATTTGAGTCATTAGCTTGTTTCCATTACTCCTTTCTGCCTAGGAGACGAATTTTATTATTTTTTAGTGAGATTTTGGAGTTAGAAGAAAGAAATGGAAGCTAGCAAACATGTGGAACCACTTCACAGGAACACCGGATTTTGAGAGTTTGCATTTTTTTATTTACATCTTCTGGGCCCTGGCTGACTTGAAAGTAAACAAGTTCAATCTGAGACCAGATTTATCCCTGAAAATATGTGAAGACTTGTCTAAAAGCTGCTTTTAGGATTAGGAACTTCCTTTACTGTAACAAGAGAATACATTTACACTGCGAAAACTGATGCTCACCCGTCAAATCCTTCCTGCAAAGCACCCTTGGAGGTGCAGGTCACTTGTGTGGGTGTAGAACAACCAGAAACTTTGCCTGAGTTTTTTTTTTCCTCTTTTGCAAATAAAGCTGGCTGAGACCTCAGCAGGTCTAAAGCCAGGTGATGAAGGGATAGCGGGTGAATGGACCAGTTGGAGAGGGTCCAGAGGAGGCCACAAAGATGCTAAAGGGGCTGGAGCACCTTTCCTACGAGGACAGGCTGAGAGAGTTGGGGCTGTTGAGCCTGGAGAAGAGGAGGCTCCGGGGAGACCTTCTAGTGCTCTGCCAGGACCTCAAGGGGGCTACAAGAAAGATGGGGAGAGGCTGTTCAGTAGGGCCTGTTGTGACAGGACAAGGGGGGATNGTCCCTTCCAACCCTGATCATTCTATGATTCTATGAATGTGCTTCTGTGTTGGTGGCAGCGGGGTGATGGTGCAGGTGAGGGTCCTCAGCAGGCATCTCCTGGGCAAGCAGTGGGTCCCTGCCCCTCTAACTGATCTCCTTTTGCCATTCCTCTTCTCTGCAGACACAATGAGGCGAGTGGTACGACAGAGCAAATTTCGGCACGTGTTCGGCCAGGCGGTGAAAAACGATCAGTGTTACGACGACATCCGCGTTTCCCGTGTTACTTGGGATAGCTCCTTCTGTGCAGTAAACCCCCGATTTGTTGCAATAATTGTAGATGCTAGCGGTGGTGGAGCGTTCCTGGTGCTGCCTTTGCACAAGGTAAGTGCTTTTTGAAGGGTTTCTCGCTGTTAACGTGCTCGGCGTTGTCGGTTCAGCGCTTGTTTAGGAGGAACGTCACGGCGGGGAGGGCTGCGCTGTGTTGTGACAGGCGCTGCTCAGCAGTGCCGTGTGAGCATCCCTTTAATGTCTCTGGAACTGCTCTGATCCTCCCTGTATGTTAAACATGGTAAATAAGAGGTTTGCTTGACTAATCCCAGCCACTTCTTGGTGGCAGAAGTTTTGACATTGGAATCGTACTCCTGATGGAGCCTCTCCGCTCGTGACAGCGTGGTCGGGTTTTCCTGCTCTCGGGGGATTCGGGGAGGATCGTGGAAGTCAGGGAATGCTCCTGAACCTGCTTACTCCTTGCAGCAGGTGGGTGCAAAGGAGGGAGCTGGTTCCAAGAAAGGCTTTTCCACGGCCTGGGTGCCTGAGCTGCTGGAGGCTGCTGCCAGCTACTTCAGTAACTCGTTTCCTATATGGTAGGAGACCAGAATAATCACGATAAGAGCTGCTCTGCATGCCATTGCAGCTCTCCCACGGTTTTCCCAGATCACAGGGCTGTGTCTGGGCTTTATTTCAGCCAGGTCCCGATATCCCCAAGTGCCTGGAGTGTGGAGGAGGGGGACTTCATCTGATCTGGGGCAGGGAAACATCTTGTACCTCTCTGCTGTGCAAAATGCTGCTAAGCCTCCCGTAAGTTCCCCTCCAGTGAGGCTGTATATATGCTCTGCTCTCTCCTTATACTTTGGATTTATTTGTAGAACCCTCTGCTTAGCAAAACAGACAAGTTAGGTTCCTGGATTGAAGGTTTGGGGGGAGGCTGAAGAGATGGGTACAGAGACCTTCCTAGCAGCTTCTTAGGATTCTGGGGTGTAAAAGCTCACAAATGAGCAGGAGCAAAATGAATTCCCGTTGCCCCCTGATCCTGCATGGGAAAGCAGCAGCGTGTCTTTCTTCCACCCCTGCTGGAGAGCAGCGCTCTCACCTCCCTGTCCGACACTCAACCAGCAGATTCTTGGGATGATCTTTTGCTGTAATGTTATTTACTTTGTGACCCTCAGGCATCCCATAAACTGCCCACAGTCTGTCTTAGCCCTGTCCTTTTCTCCTAGCTCTGTCTGCAGATCTGCCTTGTTTATATATAGAAATAGCCACCAGAATGGAAGACAACATCCCCCACGGCGCGTGCGGCGCGGGGACGGAGGCAGCCTGTCCTCCCCTCGGTGCTGCTCAGCCGGCCCCAGCCTCCTCCTCTAGCTCTGCTTTTTTTTGCTCACCAACAGCTCTTCTTCACAAGTATTCTGGTCTGTGCTGCATCCTGCTCTTGCCCAAGCTGCTCACGATGGCACAGATCTTGATTAGCAGTTCCTTGCTCAACACCGCACGCGGTTGCAGCCGCGTTGCGTCACGGTGCAAACACTGGTGTCAGAGGACACACTCCACTCTTCTTCATTCCTGATGCTTTCTTGGTCCTGGCAGAAATTCCTCCTAACCCATATAGTGTTGTAGCCTTTTGAGTTTTGCAGTGCCATCATATGCTTGTTTGTGCCACTAACAGGGTTATTCCTCCTGCCTTTCTCCATGTTTGGTGTCCCCTTTGTGCCCTGACGTGGCTCTGCTCATTGTACAGCTGCCCAGTATTCACCTGTGTCAGGGTTTCACACAAGCTGGTGGAACTCTGCTCCTAGACCCAGCTGGACACGTGCCTTTGCAGCACAGCTTGGGGCTGGCCTTGCCCTGACCAGCAACTTGGTATTTTGATAGACCAGCTGGGGAGCCTGTCCTTCTGGTGACAAGTGTGTCTCTCTGGTCCCTTGACACCCAGACAGTGCTGGTTCTCAGCAGGGAAACCCAGAATCACAGAGGTTGGAAAAGACCACTGAGATCATGGAGCCCAACCGTCCCTGTCCTCTCCTGCCCCATCTCCCTGACCACCTCATCTCTCAGCTGGTCAATACACCCAGGGGTGGGGACTCCCCCCCCTCCCTGGGCAGCCTGTCCCACACCCCCGCAGCTCTTTGGGGGAAGAATTTCTTGAGACATCTCATCTGAACCTGCCCTGGCGCAGCTTGAGGCCGTTCCCCTTGTCCTGTCTGTCCCCTGTCCCTGGGCACAAGAGACCATCACCCACCTCTCTGCACCCTCCTCTCAGGTCATTCCAGGCAGGGAGAAGGTCTCTCTTCAGCCTCCTCTTCTCCAGACTAACCTCCCCCCCAGCTCCCTCAGCTGCTCCTCAGCAGGTTTGTTCTCCAGACCCTTCCCCAGCCTGGTTCCCCTCCTCTGGACC
>VXBZ01007434.1:6360-27507 GCA_013399135.1 Heliornis fulica | reverse complement strand
GGGGGGTGGGACTCCGCGCTCCTCCGGGCCGCCCGGGGGGCCGCATGGTCCGACCCTCCATCCGTCCGACCTTCCACCTGTCCGTCCATCCACCCACCCACCTGTCCTTCCATCCATCCATCCATCCAACCCTCTATCCATCCGCCCACCTGTCTGTCCCTGTATCCATCTGTCCGTCCGTACCTCCATCCTTCCCTCTGCCACTCCACTCACCCACCCATCCATCCCTCTATCCGTCTGTCCCTCCACCTCTCAAACCACCCACCCATCTGTCCCTCCATCCATCCAACCCTCCACCTCTCCACCAACCCATCCATACATCCCTTCATCCGACTGTCTGTCCCTCCACCTCTCCATCCATCCACCCACCTGTCTGTCCCTGTATCCATCTGTCCATCTGTACCTCCATCCATCCCTCTGCCTCTTCATCCACCCACCCATCCCTGCATCTCTCTCTCCATCCATCCATCCATCCATCTGCTTCTCCATACATCCATCTATCCCTCCCTCCAGCCATTGCCCCAGGGCTCCCCCTGCAGCCGCTGGGGGCAGGGGTATGGCACAGCAGAGCCGTGTTTGCTGGCCATGGCAGTGCTTTCTCTGAACATCCCATTCCCTGGCAGGCACATGTGCCAGCAGTTCACCATTCCCTTGCTCCAGCCAGCACCACGGCCACTGGCTGCGTTACTGGGAGTGGTAATTTCCACAGACAGGTTGGCTGGGCTGCAGAGAGACAGTCTCAGTTGGAACAAGTTGAAATTAAAGTCAGTGGATGGTGTGGGGTTGATAAGTGAATCAAAGTACCTGTGCACACCAGGGAAAGCCCCTGAGAACTTGCCTGTGGGTGCCTGGTACTGCAGTACCCTTGGGCTGGGGGCTTGCAGGCTCTCAGAGTCCTTTCCATGAACCTTATCTCTGGCCAAACTGGGAGCACAGGGAGGGAACCCCAGGGTAAAGGGTGCGTGCCTCAGCTTTGCTGGCTGTGGGGCACATGCTGCTGGGGTGGATGGAGATCACCTCTGGTGTGGCAGCGTGGTGGTCCCTGACATTAGTGGATTAAGGAGGATACAGGTGGGTAAGGGAAGAGGCAGTTCTGGTGTTCCCATTCCCTGGATATCCCCGCTGCCAGCGGGATGGGGCTGTGCTCGGTGGGTCTCGGTGCACAGCTCAGCTGCCTGGTCAGCTGCTTTCACAACAGGGTTGTGCAAGGGCTGAATCTTGTGTGTTTGGCACCACATCAAGCCCCTTGCTCAGCCCTGATGGGGTGGGCTTGGCATCCTCACTTCTGTGCACCATTCCAGGAGGAAGTCAGGACCGTGGGGTATCATCCAGGGTGTTATTGGGAAGGGCTGTGCCCCTCGCTGTGCAGTGTTTGCTGTGCTCATCTCCCTCCAGATGGGGTTGAAATGGCAGGGCAGGGATGTCCCTGCCTCTGCTGCCAGAGGGAGAGCTTGTGGGGGATGTACATGGTGGGTGCTTCCTGCTCTGCAGCCCAGATAAACATGTTGTGGGCTCCATCAAGGTGACTTCCAGGGTTTAGTGCGTGGTTCTGGCATCAGGTCTGCATTACAGCAGAACTGGAGACTTTATTTTTCCCCTTCTCAAAAAAAAATCTGTATCTGCAAAGACAAACCCTGCTGCAAAAGGTTCCTCTTTATCCCAGTTCATCTAGAGAGACACCTTCATCTGAGAGCCGTGCTCCGTGGCGTTCGGAGGAGGCTGATTCCATCCCCTTTGGATACACCTTTTATTAGGTTTTCCCTGGCTGTGCCTGACTCTTACCGTGCTCCCTTTCCATAGGCACATTCCAGCCGGAGCTCTGATCAGCCGGCTGCCCCGAGAGGCAATTAGCATGTGAGTGGGTGAGAGCACACCTCGGGAGTGATCTCCTCCAAGGAATATGTTGTTCTGCAAGTGACGTGCCTGAGTGTTCAACCGTGGCATATGCACGTTGTTAATGGGCTGTTCCAGATCCTCCAGGAAGGGCTGAGGAAGAAAAAAAAAAAAAAATCATCTTTTTCTGAACTGTGTCTAAAATAAAATCCAGAGCTACTGCTCCAAGGGTTCATCAAGCCCTTGCAGTGATTTTAGGTGGAGTGTGGATGGAGGGAAGTGAATTTAAAGGAGTGCTGTTGCCTTGATTTAGAATCACAGAATCCTTAAGGTAGCAAAAGACCTCTGAGATCATCAAGTCTGACCATCTTGATGCTGCCACAGAGCCTGTTGGTACCAGTGCTGTAGGTCTTTTTCATAGCAGTGTCTCTGTGAGTGAAGTTTATGTGGTGTTAAAGACCAGGAGGGGAGTTTCTCCCCCGGAATTTCAGATTTCCACACAGCTCCAAGTATTTTTGTACACAGGGCAGAACAGGTTAAATCTCAAGACAGCTCTGCGACAGCTGAGTAAAGAAGCAAGGCATGGGCGGATTTTAAAGATCTAAATTATCTTGTGACCAGCAGAACTGCTACAACCTGGTTTCTTGCAGATTTTTCCCACGTTCAGTCTGCATAGAGCAAATGCTCCCCAGCTCCCTTGAACATCATTTCTCTCTTGGCCCATCCTCACGTGGCCACCTCCCTCACAATCCCTGTACACGTGGGCTGGAGTTAAAACTGCCCCTTCCTCAGTGGGCCACTCACTTGGGTTTCTTTCTTTTAATTCACCGTGGAGTTTTCTCTAAAGCTGGTTTAAAAATAAAATAAATAAGCTGAGATATTTATCACTGTCAGTTTGATTGCAGGGGCTCATCAGGTTCTAGTGTGCCGGGGAAGAGAGGGCAGGCAGCAGGGCTGATAAACCCCATGTCTCCAGGAAAACAAGCACCACATGTCTCCCCACCTTAGAGCCAGGAGTAAAGCAGCATCTTCCTCGTGCCCTCTCCCAGCTCTCTTCTGTCTCCTCCTTCCCTGTCTTGTGTTTTTAGCGGTCCCAGTTGGTTTCGCCATGGCTGATGCCGGAGTCCTGCATCATCTCAGGGAGATGGTTGGTGATGTGCAGCTGCTGTTCCATGTGGATCAATTCTGCCCACTCGGGGTGGGTGCTCATCTCCCTTCCCAGCCCCAAGCTGCAGCAGCCTTTTCCCACTTTATTACAGAATACTTGTCTTCTAAGGCACCAATTAGTTTCCCTGTGGTTGGGAAGGTGGCATTGCCCGTTTCACCACCAGGGAACTGCAGGTATTGTACTGCAGGGATAGAGCAAAAGAGCAGCTCTGCACCTTTTAATTCTGATGTAACACCTGGGCAGCAGGTCTCTTGTTTAAAACCTCTGTATCTTCAGCCCAAAGGGTTTCCTCTGCTAAGGGCTTGCTGAGGCTGCAGTTTGAATTTGAGGTGTGTTTAGAGCTTTTAACTAGGCTGGGCGTCAGCTGAGATGCTGGAGCTGGGCTGCACACCCAGCTCTGAGCAATAGGAGCTGAGCTGGGTTTTGGGCTGCTGCAGCCTCCCAAGTAAACCCCACCAGTGCTGCCTGCTCCCCCCAGCTGCCCACACAATCCTCCAAACTGGGCTTGGAGCAGCGATGCCAACGCTGCTGAGGCTGGTTGGGGCTGAGGGTTATCACACCCTGCTGTCACTCATCAGGCAGGGTTGGCTTTGTGCAGGATTGGCTTTGTGCAGGATTCCTCTGTCACTGTGATTCTCTTCCCTCCTCTTTGTGTACCCACTTAGGTCTGGACACTCTGAACAAGGACCTTCATCTCCTTTTTACAGCAGCCTGTAACATCTGCTGCAGCGTCACGGCCCGGCGCTGCCAGGGGGTGACACGAGGACCGGAGCATTGCTGAGGAGTTCTTGGAGGGCACAATTAACATTTGTAGTGGTTCAGGTTGACAGCAGTGTGTAGTTATGAACTCCTTGAGATCTCTTCTTGCAGGGCATTACAGTGGACCTTTTGAGAGTAACACTTCTCATCATCTTGCAGATTAGTTACGGATGCCTCGACTGGTTTGCTGGGTGACTGATGCTTATTTGTCACGGTCACGAGAGAGAGATGCCCTTTCATTACATCCAACAGTTGGGTTTTCTCCTCCATAACCAGCTGGGGCAACCAGAGGTAGAGACTTGGTGGCCAGAGCACATTAAACTTCACTTGACTGGACTTTGTGAGACGTGTCATAAGGAAAATAGATGATTTTGTTAAGAAAAAAGGAATGGTGCCTTGGACTGAGCAAAGGTACAAGGGGGGTTGTGTTTCAGACACTGCAGTTGTGACCTGATTTCCTTCCTCAAACTTCTGCAAAGTAAGGGTGGGGGATTGCTTTGGCTTGTGCAACTTGATGCCACTTCCCCATTTTAAATGGTGATCTTAAGGAGTGCAGCCACGGCCGGGGGAAGCAGCTGCTCTCCGTGATATTTTTACCATAATCCACGAGCTGTTTCCTACAACCATTTGCCCTTTTTTGGTAGAGAAGCGATTGCAGGACAGTCAAATTAATTCAAAAAAACTACCTCTTTCAGGAATGGCTTTCCTGTGCCACTTATCTGTCCCTTCTGGATTGAAGAACACTTTTTTTTTTGTCTTCTCATCTGTCTTCTATTTATTTTTTTTCTTCTGCTCTGAGGTACATGGAAGTGCTAAACTAATTTATTTGGGAAGTCCAGCTTGCCACTTGTTGAAGGATCTGAATATTGAATTTGCTTCTAGTCAGTGCCACCCAGAATATTAATAATAATCCTCAAATTTGCCTTTTGGGCTAAATATTAATAAAAATACTGGTCTGAGTTTTCAAAGTCGACATGTTGCTGCACCAGAGTCAGAATGGATTATGAAAAGGATTTAATTTCATGAAGTCGTACCGAGTTAATTCTAAGCTGTGTATCAGCACTTGAGATTTATTTTAAATCCTGAACTAATTAAAAGATTACATCTTACAAATAAATAAATAAATCCCCAAACCTGGGAGTATTAACAGTAGCAGGAAAAATGCACCCACTTGGCAGGAAGGTTGCAAACCTCGTGGTGTTCCTGGGGCAGAGGCGTCTCTTTTTAAAAGGAATTGTATCCAGAAAGACTGAATTTGGTGATTTTACAGGCTGGTGGGGTTTTAATACCCTACCACAGGCTTTGTGGTCTTTCCCTTTTGGCAATAAATAGTGCTTTTCAAGCTCACATCTGGTCCTGCACCATGCCAGGGGTTTGGGATGCCCTGCCCCGGAGTGGGGAGCGCTGCTGGAGGAGGATGCCTGAGATGTAGCTGGCACGGAGGGGGTTTGCCCAGCTGCCTTAGAGGGGTGGTAAAGCAACACATCCAAGTTGAAAGTGGCTGCTTGAGGAGAAGGGGTGCTGGGTCAGGTGGTGGCATTGTCCTTCAGCAGCCCCCTTGTCCCCTCTGAAGCACAGCAGCCTTCTGGACAGCTGCTCCTCCGTCCCTCTGTGCCCCTCTCCAGCCTCCTTGGGCGGTTCTGGCACCACAGGCTCTGGTGAGCTGGTGGTTTAACCCAGCAGAAACAACCCCATGGCCCTTTGCTCATTCCCCTCCTGCAGTGGGGTGTGGGGAGGTAAATCTGATGGGCTGAGATAAAGGCACTTTAATGTGACAGCAAAGGAAGATGATGATGATGATGGAGTGTACAAAGCCAGTGGTGCCCAGCAGAATGGCTCACCGCCACAAGACCACCAGTGCTCAGTTAGTGCCTGAGCTGCAGTCCAGCCCCTGGCCAGCCTCTCCCAGTTCATACAGAGTGTAACATCATATGGANTGGAGGAGGATGCCTGAGATGTAGCTGGCACGGAGGGGGTTTGCCCAGCTGCCTTAGAGGGGTGGTAAAGCAACACATCCAAGTTGAAAGTGGCTGCTTGAGGAGAAGGGGTGCTGGGTCAGGTGGTGGCATTGTCCTTCAGCAGCCCCCTTGTCCCCTCTGAAGCACAGCAGCCTTCTGGACAGCTGCTCCTCCGTCCCTCTGTGCCCCTCTCCAGCCTCCTTGGGCGGTTCTGGCACCACAGGCTCTGGTGAGCTGGTGGTTTAACCCAGCAGAAACAACCCCATGGCCCTTTGCTCATTCCCCTCCTGCAGTGGGGTGTGGGGAGGTAAAACTGATGGGCTGAGATAAAGGCACTTTAATGTGACAGCAAAGGAAGATGATGATGATGATGGAGAGTACAAAGCCAGTGGTGCCCAGCAGAATGGCTCACCGCCACAAGACCACCAGTGCTCAGTTAGTGCCTGAGCTGCAGTCCAGCCCCTGGCCAGCCTCTCCCAGTTCATACAGAGTGTAACATCATATGGAATGGAATAGCCATATGGTCTGGGTCACCTGTCCTGGCCGTGCCCCCTCCCAGCCTCTGGTGGGAGACTGGAAAACCCTTGGCTGGGTGTAGTCATTGCCCAGCAACAACCAAATCATCGGTGTGTTAATCATTATTCTCATCTTCCACCCAAATCCCAGCACTAGACCAGCTGCTGGGAAGAAAATTCCCTCTATGCCAGCAGAAAGCAGGATGGACCTCGTGCAGGAGGGTCGTGCCCAAGTGAGGGCTGGGCTGTGCGTCTCCCCCAGCGTTGTCTTCCTCTGACAGACCCTGGGGAGCGGTTGTGACAACTTCTCTTGTTTGTTGTCTGCTAGGTTTGGTAAACTTTGACTGAATATGCTTGAGGTTGCTTGAAGTTACTGCATCCTCCACGCTGCTGCTGGGTAACATCTCGATGTGCTCTGTTCCCCTGTTAGAAATGGGTTTGTGTGTCCCTGCCTGCACCCCGGCAGGGACAGGGTGCGAATGATGATGCGGATAACATCGCTTAACCTGTACCCTGGTGTCTGTTCAATTCTGTTCAACACCCCCTTTGTGCATCTGCAGAGGGCTCTGGCCCTGGAAAACTTTTGTCTTGTCCCAAACAGCCACCCTTGTGCCTCCATCTCAGCTTGGTGACACTCCTGAGCTTTCCTCTACCTCGCTGCTTTGCCCGCAAGGGAGGGGACGCGCTGCCCCGTGGGACCGGGAAGCTCATGGCCACGCTGCTCCCTTCAGCTTTGGGGCATCAGGGGCTCACAGGGAGCCCCCCTCATCCCATTGAGGGAGCTAATGGGTGTACTGGAGAGCTGGTTTAAGAGATGAGCCCCGGTTCAGGTGATCAAAAACAGGCTTGCTGGGTCCCTGCAGCCAGCTGCCTGTCACAAGGCACTTGGCTGCCACCCCTCCTGCTGCTCAGGTTCATCCTGATCAAAACAGAAAGGTGAAGTTTGCAGTTTAATTTGTTCAAATTGATTATTTTTTTTCCCCCTTCCCTCCAGTAATAAATTACAGTAAAAACTCTAAACTAACCTGACAAGCACTCGTGCAGCCTGCAAATAATTACCGTGGGCTCCTCTTAGAGGATTACTGTGAGCAGGTAATCGCTGACGTCTCGCAGCATTGCTCGTAGTTTCCTCTCTCCTTTAGCTCTGTCTTTGTTGTTTGACCTGTGATGTGACATCTGAAGTGTGCACGTGCATGTATGCTCTGCATGGTTCTTCTTTTAATTAGGTAAATTAAAATGGATGGACTATATGTGTCAGTTGGGCGTCTTAATATTTTAAAATCCCCTTTCACATTATGGCATCCAAGAGGGATTACAGAGACTTTAATTTTTCAATGTCTGATTATGGATTTTCAGCTGCAACACTTTCACACTTAATAATTTCAGAAAATCACCACGACAGGCTTTCTTTTTTTAGAAAAAAAAGCCTAAAATTGGGCATGGAGGAAGTAGCACTTGTTTTGTTTCTGTGGCTTGGTCTGGTTAGATCAGTATCTTGTTTTGCTGCCAAGTTCTTCAGGTCAGTGGCCATCAAAAGGCAGTGTCCAGCCTTGTTCTGATCCTCTGTACATAGGGCAGCATTGAGAGGGAACAGCCAGCACAGTGATGGGTCAGAGCCGCCTGTGGAGATGCAACCTCTGAGGTTGGTTGGGGAGTGTCATCACTGGGTGGCAGAAGTGAAATGCCACCCGTTTCTTCTGTGTCTTTAAACACAATCCCTTCCCACATCTCCTGCCTCCCTTCTCCCATCACTCAGGAAGAGACCAGTGTGGCATTCCCTGGAATTACAACTCCTGGGTCCTGACTCAGGGAGCGCAGGCGTCTCCTGTTCACCCGGCTGCTACTCCTGTGTGTCTCCAGAGTGTTAAATATTGCTTCCAGGGTGTGCAAGGCTTGTCCAAGGGAGATAACAGTGATCAGAGTGGTTGGTTTTTGTTTCACATGGAGGAAGCTGGGCTGTTGGGTGCATCAGCAGTTGTGGGGAGGGTGGGGGTGTTCAGGTGCATCAGGATATTGAGGGGCTCCATCAGCAGAAGCTGGTTGGCAAAGTTGGTGTCTTTGCAGTGATGGCTCTGAGTTCAGGTGGGACTACCTTGTTAGAGAGTGAACTTGACTTTGGTGGCCCTGGTCCTCCAGCCATAGAGTGGCTGGGACAGGTCAGGGCTGGGTGGCTCTGGCAGTCTGTGTCCTTGGGATTTACTCCTGAAAATGATATTTTACGCTGCGTAACCGCGTCCTCAGAAACTTCTATCTAAGCAAAATGCTTCTGTGATGAAAACAAGCAGACTTGGTGCATTCAAAGCCCAGCAGCACCCTTTAATCAAAGTTTTAGCTTGGTTGTATTTAGCTGCTGCTGGCCACTGTTGTTGAAGCACAGACAGAACCAGAGCTTCACTGGTCAGACAGAGCCCTCTTCCCGAAACACTGGGGAGGGACAGAGGGACAGTGTCACAGCAAGTGCTGAGATTTGGACATCCTTGGGGAGCAAAGCCCTCCTGTGCTGAGCCTCTGAGCTCTTGGCTTCTGCTGTCAGGAGTTCCCAGCCAGTTGGTGCTGGAGAAAAGAGCTGCTGGTTTGCTTTGCCTGCCAGTACATGAGATGTTCCTCGTGAATCCTGAAAGAGCTAATGGAGGATGAGGAAGCATCTTCCTCCACTCTGAGATGTGCTTGGTGCTGTCTGGGTGTTACAGCTCTCTTTCTTGTTCCCCTCTTCAGACAGGCAGAATTGACAAGTCCTACCCAACAGTGTGTGGCCACACAGGACCAGTGCTGGACATCGACTGGTGTCCCCATAATGACCAGGTCATCGCCAGCGGCTCTGAGGACTGCACCGTCATGGTGAGTTTGTATTTCTGAAGACATCTCCTGTTCCAACACCGAGTCCTTGTGGTGGGAGGGTGGTCACAGGTGTTCTGCAGATCACACTGGGTCTCTGCCTAAGGAATGGTGCTGTCTCAGCTGTGGGGACTAGCTAAAAAGGGGAGCAGAAATAGCCCAGCAAGCTTTACCCACGTAACAGCAGAGTTTGGTGCTGTCTGCTCGTGTTATGCTGGAGGAGGTGCAGCCTCAGGTGTCTGAGAAGAAGCTCTTCAGCACTGCAGTGTCACAGGCTTGGCCTGTGTCTCCCTGGTTTGTCTTCAGTTGCTCTTCCCCAATTCCCCTGGGAATTTGTCTCGTGTTTGGGGAGAGGAAGGATACAAAAGGGTGCCAGTGAGGTTAGGTGTCTGGATTCACAGCAGACTGAGGTGGTTCCTTCCCTCAGGCATCCTAAGGGATGCAGTGGTCAGAGTTGGGAAGAGATGAGTGATGAGGGTTGAACAAGTCCATCAGGTGTCAGAATCGCTTCAGGTGACACTTTCAGTTGTTCCTACATCTACATGGTGTGAGTAGATACCAAAAGGATTTTTTTTTTTTAATAAAATAAATAATATTCCAAATAATATTCCAAATTCTGCACCTGCCAGCCTTGGTCCTGAGACCTCCTTTACCTCCACCACAGCCCCCTGAGCAATCACGGCCTCGCTCCGGGATGGGTGTGGAATCCCGTGCATGCAAACACAGCAGAATAAGTGAAAGAAAATCCTTGTAAGATGAAATGATGCCAAATAGCTCCAGTGATCTTTGGCCATATTTAGAAATGCTGTAGGCTGAATGTTATATTGAAATCTTATTATAGATCATGTCAGATAAATTCCTTTGCTTCTGTTCATCGTTCAAGTGTTTGGGAGGGGATTCTTCCCAAGAGGCTCATCCTGGGACAGCTCTTGCCTGGGATCTCTCGGTCTTGGAAGCCGAAGCACGCTCATGAAATGTACTGTACTTAATATTAAACAAAACAACAAGCTTCTGTGTTTGCAATGCTCACTGCTGGGCTAGAACTGATTGTTGAAGGATGCCAGAATGTTCCTCCAGAAACCAGGATCTGGAAGGGCTGTGAGATGCAAGGAACAGTCTCTGCAACATGAGCATCAGCCGAGGTCCGGTGCTGCCGCCTCGGAGGCAAAATAAGTCTCTAATCCAAATGCAATGACAAGTATGTCATGAGGCTCCAGAGGGATTGAATTATGCAGAAAAATCAACAGTGTTTGGTTACAAGTTGTCCAAATACTCCTAATGGAGACACAAACTGTCTGCAGGAGTCTGAGCTACCCCCGCATCAGCGGGCTCCGGGCACGTGGGTTTACCACAGGTCGTCTGCTCTGCGGTTGTCACTTACCAGCACCCACCCAAGCCAGGGCTGAGCCTCTCCTCTGTCCCTGGAGGTGACACACATGTGAGCAGATGCTGTGGTGTCTGGAGTTGACACACTCATGTTCCTGGGTGCAGGGACACGAGCAGGAGGCGGCTGTCAGTCCTTGCTGCGCTGGAAGGGACAGCCGTGTCCCTGTCGTGGTTTGGAAGGTGGTAGGTGTGTGTTACCTGGAGGCTCAGGCCTGGCAGTAGTGGTGATGAGAGCAAAGAGGGATGGACTATTAAGTGCTGTGTACATCCTGATGGGAAATGGTGTATCCCAGATCATTTGGGATAGTTGTTAACTGGGCTGGCCAGAACTAGAGGATGGAAAACAACCCCGGCCTGGAGGTTTTGGAAACAAACTGGATGAGCTAACGAGCCTTCCCATTTCTAATTGCTCCTCTGTCCTGGCACGTGTAACTGAGCATCCTGTTTTCTTTGCTCCTCTTCAATGAAGGTTCTGGACTCCTGTTTCCTGACAGCCTGTCACTGCACAAACCCATCTCACTTTAAAGGACACGCCGTTGTTCATCAGCTCTGAGCTCCCCACGAGCCAATGCGGAAAGTGATGTGGTAGAGGAGGTCATGTGGTTTTCTGCAGAAGTGCCAGCTGCTTTTTAAAAAATACCTTCTGGTTTTAAAGACCATCTGTGCCTTGGCACTCGAGGATTTAGGATCTTACCCTCTGCCACAAAAGATCTCGTTGGTGTCCAGCTCATACGTGTGGAGGCCTTGAGATGCTCACCGGTGTCTCTGGGGTCAGAGAGCTGGTGCCCTGCAGCCATAACTTTCTGAACTGTCCTCAGCCTTTGTGCTGCACTAAGAAGGTTAATTTGGCTCTTTTGAAACCTAGAAGCCTTTTCCTATGGATAAATAAAAACTCAGATTTGCAGGAGGTGGAAATACCCGGTGAGCTGTGTATAATCCTTGAGCACTTGAGGTGTGTAGGCTGGGGCCTGGGAAGGAGACATGTCCTTCTGGTGGTGCTGGGCTTTGTAGCCTGTGCAGCTCCAGAGGTTTAACCATTTGTAGCCACATGTGTCTGATGAAAGCCACTTACTAGGTGTGATCTGGCAGCTCCAGGTGATACGCTCATTCCTTCTGCTGTCACGGTCAGAAGTTGTCTGGAAGTAGGGAAGAAGATGGTGGTGGTGGGGTGATGCTCAGGACAGCTCACCTGGCAGGACCACCTCTGTGTGGGCCACGGTGCTGGTGGGTGTGAGCAGGTCAGTGTCTGATCCCAGCAGAGGAAGGAGCAGACTGGACCTCTCCAAAACACCTCCTGCCACCTCTGCAGTGGGACCATCAGCACGCAGAGGAGCGGATCCCCTTCCCCAGGGCACACGTTGGCTTCCATTCCCTCCATCCCAGCCCTTCCCAGTCAGACTGGGATGCCAACAGATTCCTTTCAAGCTGGCAATCACAGCTCTTGAGGTGGTTTGAGAGTGAAATGCTTGAGTCTGGGAGTGTTTAAGTGTTTCAGCTCTCCAGAGCATCCATCTGATGCCTCCAGCATAGCACCAGTGGTGGGTAGGTCCTGGCAGTAGCTTCTTTGCCCCATTTGCTGGTTTCTTGCTGAATTTCTCACTTCTTTTGAAGAAGGATGGGATGGGGCATCCCCCCCATCTCCCCCTCTCGGAATTGCTCCCAGAAAGACTTCCTGTGGCATGCGGATACCTTCTGTGGCCTTTCTGGAGCTCCCTTTGAAGAATGATTTTCTTGTGCCAGCAAATAAGGAATTACTTAAACATTCCTGCCTGATACTGTGCTGAGTGGCTGTAATGTGCTGCAGGTTTTGTAATTCAGCTGGAAAGTGTTTGATTCTATAAAGGCCCGGAGATGGTATGAGATGGTCTTGCTCAGATACGGGAAATCTGCTCATCAGAAGGTGAATGCTAATGAGCTGGGACGAGTAGGGGTCGTTTGATTGAGCAAATTTGTTTTAAAAATTAAACCAGAGCCCTTGCAGTGACCTGGGCCACCACCCTGATGGGAGGCAGTTACAAGTCGTGGTGCCAGGATGGGATGAGTCGGGACCGGTTGCCTCTGGAGAAGGTCTTGGGTGGGTGAAGTGCCTTTTCCCACAGGGATGTAGGTAAAGCCCAGGGCTCAAACTCATTCTTCTCCTCACAGGATGTAGGTGTAGGAGCTGGAGGTGTTTCTAGACATCACCTCAATCTTCTCTGCAGGTTGGTGCAGAGCCAGAGAGATGGTTTTTGCTTCTCTTTAAAGGGTATTAAAAAAGCACTGAAAAAGCTCTCTCTGTTCTCCTCCTCACGTGCTGTTTGTGTGAGACCTTCCCCCTCCTGCTCTTCCCTGAGACCCAAACCCCCCCACAGCACCGTGGGGTGGCGTCGCTTCCCCTAGCGCAGACACACGCGGCCTGTTGGCTTCATAAAACCCCACAACAAACCCAGCGACCCCCTTGGGGTGTTCCCAGCCCCTGACCCACCTCTAGTTAATCAGACAGGGTTTAAGGTTGGTCTGGGTACTCCTGAGCCCTCACCCTCAGCAGGGTGGGCCCTGCATCCACACCTGGAGCTCCTTCATTTTCCCAGTGGCTGTAACTCCATCCCTGGGTGAAGACAGGGACCCCATCCCGTGTGGGGGTGAGCGGGCTGGGAGCATACCCCAACCTTTCACACTCCAAGCTTTGCTTTTTTTCCTTTTTGGCAATACAGAGCAGGATTATTGGGTCAATAGTTTCTGCAATTGGCAGAGGATTACACTGCTCTGCAGCTGCTGAAAAGTAGAGGTGCTTTCCCTTCAAGAAAAAATAACAGTCTGTCCTCCAGGGGCCTCTTAAAGATCTTTGTCTTTGGTATTTTGCCTCTGATACCTCCCTGTTCCTCTCCCACCCCCTGAGTTTAAACTTGGTCCAGGAGTTTTCTGGCACATGAGTGAGTTCACGTGAAGCTGCACTTGCACAGAAGGATCCCAGCATCTTGGGGGGGCTGCAGGATGGGGTCCCTTTGCTGTCCCTCGGCACGGAGGAAGGCTGGCTGCAGGTGGAGGAGCTGCTCCATCCCTGCCTGGCTTGTCAGCAGATCCAGAAGCTCCTGCTGTTCCTGGGGCTTTTTGTGAATAAATCTAATTTTTGAAGCTTCCCCCACGAGCAGGGTGAGGCTGTGGGGTGGGGGAGCTGTTTCATTGCACCATTTCTCTCAGAGGAAATGGCTGTGCTCATCAAGGCTCGTTTTAGGGGTTCCTCCAGACTCAGGAATAACCAGATATCTGGCTGCCTGCTTAACCCTTGGTGTAACATCAATGTCCATAGGCCAGTCCTGGCTGCCAGGGGCTTCTCATCTAGTGGAGGAGTGGGTTTGGTGGGTTTTGTGTCTCTCATCCCCACTTCAGCTGCATCCCAGCGTCCTCCTGCCAGGCGGAGCTGTCAGGCCCGAGTTGCTCATGTCAAGCATCCCCTGCCCTGGTGTCACCCAGTGCTCTGCCAGGCTCTCCCAGCTCTCACCTTCTCTCTCCCAGTCTCTTGCTGGTTGAGGTAACTCCATTCCCAGCAGCATTGCAGGGGTGCCTACGAGGAGGTGGTTTCTCTGGGACCCGCGCTCGGTGTGACGCTAAGCACAGGTACCGGTTATAGCAGACTGATGTCAGCAAGTGTATTTCAAGCTCTGGCTGCTGTCAGCTCCTTGGGTCTGGCAAGGAAAAAGCTGTTCCTATAAAAACTGATGGCTTTGTAGCCCTCTTCCAACGTGTGATGGGTGGGTGAAGTGACTCCTGACGTGCTGTGGCTGCTGTCACCGCCAGCGCCGGCGATGGGAGCGGGATGACATCCTGCTTCCCTGGGCTGAACAGCTCCAGTTTGCAGCCTGGTTTTCAAACGAGATTGCTGGTAAAAGCCTCAGTTTGTGTCACCTTGCTGCTAGTGCTGGTCCATCAGCAGGAAAAGAGGGATTTTCAACCCTTGCAGAGGTCGTGTGCCCGGCGCTGGTCATTGCTCCCGGCACGCCGAGGGTGCTGGGAGGGACGGTGCCACGTTGGTGAGCAGTGAGATCATTGTAGGGTTATTTAGAGGTGAGCTGGGACATGCTGAGAACTTTATGCATCCCTGTGGGTCTTATTTAAGCAGCAGCCATCCCTGTGAGAAGGGAGAAACTGGGATTAGCACAAAATTCCCTGTTGCCTTCACGCGTGGCCGTCTGCTTCGCTTCCGAAATCCGCTCGGGTCGCATCTGCTGGCGCTGACAGCTCGCTGGGCATCCTGGGCAGGGTCTGGCCACCGACTCCGGGAAAGAAGCAGACAATGGAAGGCGAAGGGAACGTGCTCTAATGCTGCCATCTATCTATAGGTAGCTATAATTGCTCGCTGATGGGCTTGCTGTTTAACTCAGCTCACAGGTGACTGTCCGGTGCTGAGTGGCAGGAATAGTTTTGGTGGGTCTGATCCTGGACCAGGGTGTGGGGTGATGGGTTTTGTCTCCCCCATCACTGTCCCTGGTTGCAGAAACAGCCTCCTTGGTTGTATAAACCAGCTCCACAGATGGAATTCCAGAGGTCTGTGGTCCTTGGGTGTCTGTTCTTCCTCCTGATGGCACTTTCTGGAAGATGCTCGTGACGGAAGGGTCGTGTCACCGAGCAGGCGGGTCGCTGTGTTCCAAGGTGGTTTCTGCAGTGCTACCCTGGGCTGCTGAACCTGTGCCAGGACCAGACTGCTCCTCCCAGTGGCACTGGGAAGGAGGCTCTAAATGCAACGAGGAAGCTCATTGCCCGTGTTTCTGCAGAACCAGAGGCAGTCAGAACACAGATGAGATACCGAGGGGCAGGTGTGCTTTGAGAAGGCAGCAGCTTGGTCAGATGCAATTTGAGCCACAAGGAAAAGTGGTTTTGACCCTTTCTGTGGCAGCACCGGAGATGAGCAGATCCCTGGACACAGCAGATCCCTGAACACAGCAGATCCCTGGACACAGCAGATCCCTGGACACAGCAGATCCCTGGACGCAGCGATACCGGGGTGTTGGCATCAGTGGGTGCTCTCTGGCAGTGTGAGCTGGGAAGGACATTACACACAGACCAGCTGAGGGTTTGTGGGTTCCTGGGAACGATTCCCACCCCAATTCTCTCTTCCCATTCACAGTGAGAAGTGACACCTCGGCTTTGTGCTGTGGCACAGTGCAGGATGCTGGAAGCAGACAAACAACACACTCTTCAGAGGGCACAGCCCTTGGCTAACTGTCTTCCCTTTCTCCCCTCCCCAGGTATGGCAGATCCCCGAGAATGGGCTCACCCTGTCCCTGACAGAGCCGGTGGTGGTGTTAGAAGGTCATTCCAAGAGAGTCGGCATCGTGGCTTGGCATCCGACGGCTCGCAACGTGCTGCTCAGTGCAGGTACGGGCCTGGGGGTCAACAAGCATCAGACCCTCCCCTTCCCCTTGCACTGGGTGCTGTGGAGAAGAGCTCGTTGGAGCTGTTGGAGAGGGGTCAGAGGAGGCCATGGAGATGCTCAGGGGGCTGGAGCAGCTCCCCTGTGAGGACAGGCTGAGGGAGCTGGGCTGGGTCAGCCTGGAGAAGAGAAGCTGCGGAGGGACCTCACTGCAGCCCCCCAGGACTTCAAGGCAGCGGATGGACAGGAGGGAATCGGGTTTTCCCAAGGGCAGAGAGTGGTGGGACAAGGGGATGGAGTGAAGCTGGGGGAGGGAAGGGTCAGGTTGGAGATCAGGGGAAGTTCTTCATGGAGAGAGTGGTGAGGGGCTGGAAGGGGCTGCCCAGAGAGTTGGGGGATGCCCCAAGCCTGGAGGTGTTCAAGGCCAGGTTGGATGGGCCCTGGGCAACCTTGTCTAGCTGCAGGCCTGGAGGTTGGTGGCCCTGCCTGTGGCAGGGGGTTGGAACTCGATGGTCCTCGGGGTCCTTTCTGACCCAGACCAGACTGTGTGATTCTGTGACTCCTGTTATCTTCAGGACCAGGAACCAGGAAATCAGAGGCATGAAACACAATATTAAAATTGTTCCACACTGTGTTTGATCTGCGAGTTTCATCCTCTGATAACATCTGCCCTCTCCTCGTCCCTCTTTTCTTATGCTTTTATGAAAGGCCCAACCTGCTTCTGCTTCCTGCTGGTCCCTGCAAGGTATCCCAGAGTCTCCCTCTTTTTCCCACATGCTTTCAGCATTTTCAAAATCATCTCCTTGTCTGGCACAGCCTGTGTAATGAGATTCTTTTGGCCACTGTAGAACAGTCACGTCATTATGGAAATTAATTTAATAAGTCATGACCGATTAGCAGAGCCTGAGACTTCCATAGCATGATCTGAGAAGGCAAGGACTGGCTCCTCACGTGTAGCATTGTAAGAACATCCCCTCATTGCCCTTGGCACCTCTTGCTGAGCCATCCAAGAGCTCCTGCCCAAAGCTCCTGCAGTAGCAGTGGCTGAGGAACACATCCAGAACCCCTCCTCAGCCTGACAGCGAGCATGTTGGTTGGAAGGGCTGGCCAAACCCTCCCAAACAAGCTGCCTTTCTTCAGGACAGCTCCAGCAGCGCTCCAAAGGTGCTCAGTGCTTCCAAGGGGGGTGTTTGGTGCCTTATCTGGCTGTTCTGAGCCAGGATGTGCTCCTGGGGCTCCACATGTGACGGTGCACGGACCACGTTTGAGAGTCAGCATCCAACACCGGGAGCTGCAGCAGGTTTTATTCCTTGTTCCTCAGTGCTCTTTGTTCCTTTTGTTTTGTCTGTGTCCACCAGTGTTGTGACTTCTGCTGCTGTTGTCTCCTCCAGGCTGTGATAATGCCATCATCATCTGGAACGTGGGGACAGGAGAAGCCCTCATCAACTTGGATGACATGCACGTGGACGTGATTTACAACGTGAGCTGGAATCGCAACGGCAGCCTCATCTGTACAGCTTCCAAAGACAAAAAAGTTCGAGTTATTGACCCCAGAAAACAGGAAATCGTTGCTGTAAGTCTGCAGGGTAATGAAGGAGGCATCTGGGTTTCACTCCAGCAGAGAGTTAGCAAGAGCATGTAGGGAAGGAGCCTTTCGGCTCGGCCTGGGCCACGTTCAGTCGTGTTTTTCAAAGTGAGGAAAAGATTCCAAGAGGTGGTGGAAGGATTTGTCTGGGTTTATTGGGATTAGTGTTTGAACTGGGATTTTAGGGCTCGGTTTGAAAACCTGCAGGGGTGTTAATTCCACACCTAATCCTTGTGTAGAATCACAGTTCCGAGGCTGTGTATGCAAAGCAGGGATTTAGACAGTTGTATATCTGTCAAAGAATTCTTCCTTCCACCTCACAAGAGTCAGGCAAAGCCAAAGCAAGCAGGGAGTGACCCCATCTTTGGTAGACCCCATCTTTGGTAGATTCACAGCTGGTTCTTCCCCCCCAAGCACGGGGCAGAGATGGCTGGGTGTTGCTCCACGTAGTCTGCGTCCCACGTGGAGGAGCAGCGTGTCCTGCTGGGAATTCTGTGGAACCAGCTGTGCTCCATGCCAGGGGCTGACCTGTAAATCTCTTCCAGGAGAAGGAGAAGACCCACGAGGGAGCCCGGCCCATGCGAGCCATTTTCCTGGCTGATGGAAACATCTTCACAACCGGCTTCAGCCGCATGAGCGAACGGCAGCTCGCCCTCTGGAATCCAGTAGGTTCCCAGCCTGCTCCCGCCTCGCTGGTCCCAGCCCATCTGCTGCCTGCTCCCACGCTGGCTTCCTGATGCTCAGACTGGGTGTTTGCTCAGGGAAGGGGATTGGTTCCCTTGGACCCATCCCACTCCATCGAGAGCAGCGGTGAAGCACTGTTAACGTGTCTGAGAAATGGGGAGCAGAGGGGCTGCGTGGGGGTCACTGTACCCCACAGCAACAATCCCATCTCACTGGCACAAGACACTCATTAACATGATGCTGTCACAGCTTCCCCTGGTCCCTGTGAAGTTCCTTGGGTCCTGCTGTTCGTGGTTTGGTGCCAGGGGAAGCTCGTGTGTTATTGGTTTGTTACTGTGACACACGGGTCCCTCGGGGTGGTGGAGACACCGCTCCAGAGACCTGTTAGTGATTCGGGTCCCACGTTCCCATGGGCTTTTCCAGCTCTCTTTAACATCTCTGGTGTTGTCTTTTATTTCCAGAAAAACATGGAGGAGCCCATAGCCCTTCACGAGATGGACACCAGCAACGGAGTCCTGCTCCCGTTCTACGATCCAGACACCAACATTATTTACTTGTGTGGCAAGGTAAAGGAGAAGCTTTTGGAATTCTGGGAGACTCCTGCTTGGATGAGTGATGCCTGTAGAAGGTTAAAGATGATAAGAGGGCTGGAGCACCTTTCCTATGAGGACAGACTGAGAGAGTTGGGGCTGGGGAAGAGCCTGGGGAAGAGGAGGCTCCGGGGAGACCTTCTAGTGCTCTGCCAGGACCTCAAGGGGGCTACAAGAAAGATGGGGAGAGGCTGTTCAGTAGGGCCTGTTGTGACAGGGCAAGGGGTGATAAAGGGTTTAAAATGGAGGGAGGGAGATTTAGATTGGATATTAGAAAAAAGTTCTTTGCTGTGAGAGTGGTGGAGCACTGGAACAGGTTGCCCAGGGAGATGGTGGATGCCCCTGGATCCCTGGAGACGTTCAAGGCCAGGTTGGATGAGGCCCTGAGCAACCTGATCTAGTTGGGGGTGCCCCTGCTTCTTGCAGTGGGGTTGGGCTAATGCCTTCTGGGAGTCCCTTCCAACTCCAGCCAGTCTATGATTCCCCAAGTCTCTTGGTTAAGAAAGGGTTGGGTCTGACCAGTAGTTACTGTGGCAGTGGTGGTCAGGGCTGCAGGTGAATGAGGCTGCTGTGAAATCGGGGTGACCCACACTCTGAGGGGCCAGAGAGCCCATGAGGTCTCCCCAGAGCAATCAGAGGTTTCTTTGAAGGGATTGATTTCAGCAAAGCTGCTCTTAATATCAGGTGTCAGACACTGTCACCAAACATCTCATGGTGGTGTTGACCCAAAGGATTGAACGGTGCTGTGGGAGGAGGGCACGTTTAGGTGTCCTCCCTGTGTTTGAAGATGATGGGGTGTGTAAGAGCACATTTGTAGGCACTGAGTGCTCTAAGTGCCCTCTCCTGCAGCTTTGGACTTCCTGCTACTAGGAACCAAAGACAAAATGAATAAGTAGTTGCAGAGGAGGGTCCACCCAAGCATGCCTGAGGACCCCATCTGTGTAGACAGCTAACGAGAAATACTTGATTTGCATCTGCTGCCCTGGAGATGCCAGTGTGGTGGAACCAGAGGAGCTGCTTTAACCACAGCCACAGAGCTGAGCTCCTCCACGAGCAGCTGTGGGAGCTGACACCCTGTCTGGAGGGGAGCAGTCAGGACTCGGGGTGCAGCAGGGATCTGCTTTGCGGGTGCCGTGTGGATAGTGAGGGTGCTGTGAGCGTCCCGGGATGTGACTGGTGAGCGGTGCAGGCTTTCACCTGAACAGAGGTGGCTGTGAGCTGCGTGTCCCTGTGGGAGGAGGGGTGGGGTTGGTGCTGCCCCCTCCGGCCGCTGGAACGCTCCTCCCACCCATGCAGGGTGACAGCAGCATCCGCTACTTCGAGATCACGGACGAGTCCCCCTACGTTCACTACCTCAACACCTTCAGCAGCAAGGAGCCGCAGAGGGGGATGGGGTTCATGCCAAAGAGGGGCCTCGACGTGAACAAGTGTGAGATTGCCAGGTAAGGACAGAGGCTCTGGGGGCACATTGTGTCATCTCAGCCAGCCACACCACCACCAGGGGTCTCTTGCAAACCCACGGTGACCCCTGGCACAACGTGACTGCAGAGGGGTGGTGACAGCGTAGGATGTCACCAGATCAGAGATAAACATCTGGTGCCTGAGCGTGGTACTGGGCTCCACTGGACACTGCTTGGGGATTTAGGGGGGAATTAAAGCAGCCACTAGAGGGAAAACACAAGCCAGGAGCTCCCCCACATCTCAGTCACCCCACCAGCAGGGCTGCAAGGGGTGACTGAGGCGCTGGGACGTGCAGGAGCGGTGAGCAGAGGGCTGGCTGTAGGTCACTGGTGTGGTGTGTGTCCCCATGGTGCCTCGCTGACACCCCCCCAGGCAAAGGTGACCCTCTGAAGGCACCTGAGGGTGGGGTCCTCCAGCCCTCGGCGTCTTAGCGCAGCCATGACCAGCGTCACCTCTGTCACTCGCGGCGCTGTGGAAGCAGCAGGAGCGAGGCCACGCTCCTCACTGCACTGGCTGTCCCTATGTCGAAGTCTCACCTTGTCTTCTTCCCTTTGAAAGGTTCTTCAAGCTCCACGAGAGGAAGTGTGAGCCCATCATCATGACGGTGCCTCGGAAGGTGAGCTCTGCCTCGCGTGCTTTGGAGCCATCTTGTTCCTTCCAGCCCCAAACCACGTGACCGATTGCTTCCTTCTGCCTTGCAGTCCGACCTCTTCCAGGATGACCTGTACCCCGACACCGCTGGCCCTGAGGCAGCTCTGGAGGCAGAGGAGTGGTTTGAGGGGAAGAACGCCGATCCCCTCCTCATCTCCTTGAAGCATGGCTACATTCCAGGCAAGAACAGGGATCTCAAGGTGGTCAAGAAGAACATCCTGGACAACAAGCCTGCTGCAAACAAGAAAAGTGACGTCATTAACGCTCCAAAGAAAGCAGCTGATGCCTCAAACACCGTGAGTGAACGTCTCATCCCACCCTGGCAACGTTGATCGGTGTCTCTGTTGTGCACAGCCTGAGTTGTGCACAAAA
>VXBZ01007433.1:929740-945148 GCA_013399135.1 Heliornis fulica | reverse complement strand
GGGCTCCGCTGTGCCCCGTGCACAAAGCAGCTCGGCCAGAGCAGGCACCTCCCATTCCTCTCCCGGTGCCGTCTGGCCCAGTTCTGCATTGATTAAAAAAGGTTTCTGGTTAGTTTATGGCAGTGGAATAAAGGATGAGGCGTCCTGACACCTTGGCTCTGAGGTGGGGGAAGAGTCGGGGGTGGCTGAGCACCCCAGCCCCCTCGCCCTTCCCCGCCACGTGGTCCGGCTGCGCCAGAAACCCCTGCAATGGAAGGGGAGGCGCGACAGGAGTTACCGGCCTCCGCCACGCGCTGCAGAGCCACCAGCCGCTAACGGGCTTGATTGATTTGTGTCGCCGCCCTTGGGAAGGGGCTCGGAGGAACGCCCCGTTTGGGATGTTGGGAGAGGGAGATGGATTGCCCCAGCGCTGGCTTCGGTGTTGCACAGCCTTGGCAGAGACTTAATTCTTCCTTTTGCCCAAAGCTGCACTGCACCTGGCTGAAGGGAGGGCAGCCCACTGCCAGGGAGCCCTCAGACACTTGGGTGGGGTCACAATGATGGCTCAGGGTACAGGTCTTTGTGTCATTCCTTTTTTTCCCAGCTTCCTCTGGCCCCCGGTGAGTGGTGAGGCCACAGGAGGCTGAGGAAGTCCCCACATTCAGCCCTTGTCTCCAGCTCCTGAGCTGCAGATGCCAAAATTGCTCCTTCCCCAAAGTCTGTGGGGTCAGTGGGCTACTGGGACAGCTCCTGCCTGGGCTGGAGGAGCACAAGGTGCCATCTCACGCTGGGTTGGTTTCAACGCAAACCGTGGGCAGAGCAGGCAGCAAGGCGGGTGCTGCCTGCCACACTTGTGGTGCTGCAGTACTGCTGTAAGGCCCACACCCTTGGGACGTAGGTGTGGGCTGGAGCATGATGTAGAAGCAACACCCTGGTGTCCAGCTCCTGACTCCTCTCTCCCTCTTGTTTTGGCCTCCAGGACGACATGACCGACTCCCTGCGGGATTACACCAACCTGCCCGAGGCAGCGCCCCTGCTCACCATCCTGGACATGTCAGCTCGAGCCAAGTACGTGATGGATGTGGAGGAGATCACACCCGAGATCGTGGAAGCCTTTGTCAGCGACTTTCTAGCAGACAAGCTAAAACCCGAGCCCATCTAAGGGGCCTTTTGTGCCAACAGACGTTATTTAAAACTAGGTCTCTCTTCCGCCGCTTGTGGATTCTCCAGCGTGTCCTCACGCCTGACCCAGTATCCAACCTTCTTGTGGTGCCTTGTTTTACGCAGTGAATCCTTCTCCTAAGCAAACTCCTTGAGATGCACTTTCAGCAGGGAGTCGTTGGCGTTTGGAGACGTCGCTTGTGCTTCATGGTGATATATTCTTTAATAACCAGGCCAGAACTGTTACCATATCGTTATTTTATACATGGCACTAGCTAGCAGGCAAGTCTTTTTTTGCATGGTGTTCTTCCCAACATATGCATCAGGCAGTGGATGGGGTTCTCGGGGCTTTTTCTTCTCCTCCCCCTTCTTTCCTTCCCTTACCCCCCTGCTGACTAAATGACTTTGAGGAAGCAATAAGGAAACTCTCCCCTTTGCCCCCTGGCCCGTCCTCCTTTGCCCACCCCGAGTACCAGTGCCCTGACGAGGCCAAGACAAAGTCTTAACTGCTGACAACCTCTGAAAGACCATGGCGCAGCCAAGCTCTTCCTCACGGGCGTGAGACCTTTCCAGGTGGGTTTCCCACCTCCCACCTCAAGCACTGACAGATGTAGGCACGGGCTGTGCGTGTCGGGGGTCACCCACCTCCCCTCCCGTTGTGAGCAGGGAGGAGGACCACCAGGCGGCCTTCGCCTCTCCGTGTCTCCCTTGTGCTCTCCTCTCCCTCTCTCTTCTCTGGTATGAATTGTCCTGTCCCTTCTATGTTAGTTGATTGAGCTGTTTTTCGTAGGTGTGTCCCAAACCCAACGTTAATGGTGCTGTACTTTAAAAAAATAACCAAAAAAAATCCCCCCACCCCAATAAAAAAAAAAAAAAACAACCCTCCCTACCCCAAGCAGCACAACCCAGACCTTGACCAGTGACATTGTAAAAACTGTACATGGTGATTGGAACTTTGTAATAAAACTGTTACAAGAACCTCCTCCCCAGAGGTGCCGATTGCTGCGTCCTCCCGACGGGGAGAGGGAGCCGGTGTGGGAAGCGGAGCCCCCAGCCAGGACCTGTGGGGTAGGTGTGTCAGCTCCCTCTGCTGCTGTGTTTAAGCAGGATTGTGTGTTTTCCCCTGGTTAATGCAGCCCATGCCTGTGCCTGGCTCATTGGGGCCGGAGCAGGATGGTGCGTGGCCCAGCCCCTCTGTCCCAGGCGGGAAGGAGGCATGTGGCCACCATGGGGGAAGGAACAAGGCCTTGCTGCCCGATGCTGTGCCCATCCACCCCATGGCCTCTGCTGCCAGCTGCTGGTCCCCTCCAGCTCTTGAAGAACCCACTCCAGTGGTGCTTTCTGTCCGGGAGGCTCATGTGGTGTGTGCTGAATAGCATTAGTGGTGGCAGCAGTGTGGCCTCTCCCCTCTTCCCGCCACAGCAACCCACCCTGGCAGGAGCTGGGAAAGGCCAACAGGTTGGCAAAGCTGGAACCGTGTAACCCCCTCGGCTTCGTGTGGTTTTGTGTGGTGCTCTCAGGATGGGGGGTGGTAATTGTCTGTCAGAGGGGCAGGAGTGGCTGGAGGGGGCTGTGGGTGGCTGGGCTGGGGCTGTAGCTCGCACATGGTGGCAGCAGCACAGCAGTGCTGGGAACTTCAGCTCACTGTGCCTCCCTCAGCATCAGGCTGTGAGGAACCTACCTTTAAACTACTCCTATCTCCCTGTTAAACGGGGATTTTTAAGGAGTCATTCCCTGATGAGGGATGACTGCAACATCCACAGTTCCTTTTCCACCCTTCTCCTCCCTCTTCCACTTGTGCTGAGGCCAAGCTGTTGGAGCTGGTGCCCAGGCATCTGCGTGAGGACAGACCCTGTCACCTCCCAGAACTCGGACACCCCAGGCCAGCCTGACCCGTGCTCAGCAGCTCAGGGCTGCGAGAGGAAGGCCGCGCCCTCAGCAGCATCCTGCCCGGGCCAGCAAAACCGGCAGCTGCGCCCTGACACTGCGGGGAGGGACCTGAGGCCCTGGGGTGAGAGCGCCAGGAAAGCCGGGGAGCTGGCTGCCGGCAAGGCGAGGTCTCCGCCTCCCCGCAAACACCCTCCTTTCCCTTCTCACTAGCATCCCCGTGCGGCCAGAGCTGGCCGAGGAGTCGCACACTCATCCACACACGGCTCCGAGGCTGCCAGAGCTGGTTAACGCCTGTTTACTGTAAACCCAATAGCCCGAAACGCTCCTCCACAAACCATACAGCGTGTCAAAGCCAAGAGACACCCAACCGCAGGTCAACCCGCTACGGGGACCTTCTGCCTTTTGTCATCCTGCTTGTGCCTCTGCAGCAACTGCCTCTTCCCCTCGAAGAGCACAATGCCAGCGGCGATCGAGGAGTTCAAGCTGTCCACGCCTGGCACCACCGGAATGACCAGTCTCCTCCCACCGGTGTCGGCTGCGAGGTGAAGCGCGGCTGGGCTCAGACCGTGGGTCTCTCCGCCGATCACCACCGCCACGGGAGTCTGTGTCCAGTTCTCGTAGTAATACTGCGTGGGCAGCTCTGGGATGCAGACACTCACTGCTTCCTCCTCATCCTCACACTGTGGTTTGGATTTCACAGGAGCAGAGCCAGCTCCACCGGCTCCCCTTGACATAGGTGTGGCCTCAACCTGAGCACACGGGTCTTTGTTGTCGGCCACGCAGACCTGGATGCCGTCAGGAAGGTTGCTGGGAACAGATTCCCACTCCAGGTTGGTGACGATGGGCAGACGGAAGTGAGCTCCCATGCCGGCACGGAGCACCTTGGGCTCCCACGGATCCACGCAGCCTGGGATGAAAGGGAGGAAAACTGACATTGCCATGACTTTCCACGAAGATGGATGCAGCAGACGCTGCTTTCTGCAGCAAATCCTGTCTGGGCTGAGCACTGCTTACAAATTCTTGGGGAACAACATCTTCAAGCACTTCTGATTCCATGTCTTACCCCCCAGATTGCTCAAAGCTATTTCCCTGCCCCTGGGAAACGCCCTTACCTTTGGTGAGCAGCACTTTCTCACAGCCTGCTCCTGCTGCCGATCTCAGAATCGTCCCAAGGTTTCCTGGATCTCGGATATTGTCGCAGATGAGGAGCAGTGGCAAGGAGTTGGTTAGCTGAGCAGCAGGGTAAGACATCTTGGCATGGTTGGGCTTGGAAAAGATCCCTGAGGAGACAAAGTGCTGACAGGATTCTGGCTAACACACCCCAAGGAAAGGGCTGTCTGTGGTTCAGTTGGCCCCAATTTCAGAGAAAACTTAGGAAAAAAACTTAAAGTCTGAGGGAAGTTTGTAAGTGTTTCCCAACAGACACAATCTGAGCACTGACACCTTCAATCTACCCTCAGAACTGCTTTCAGAGTTACCACAGCAGGCATGATAGATGGGAATTCCCTCAAATCTTGCCATTCCTGACACTGACAGACTGTCTTTTGCAAGGTTAGGAACAGAGAGTTGTTATCGACTTCAGAATAAGTGTGAAATAAATTTCCCTTTGCGCAGTGTTGTGACTGTTTGAGGCAACTCACCTATAAGCCCCTGAGGAGTTATGAGGTCAGACCAGCTCTTAATGTCTTCAAATTTCACCTTCACTAAGTTGGCTCCTTTTAGCTTTGCCTCGGGCAGCTCCTTCAGGTGCCCCACAGTGCTGAAGAAGAGCGTCTGCAGCACAGCTCCCGCCTCCAAGGCGTCCTCGATCAGCCGGTGCCCCTCCAGCAGCACCTTTCCATGATGATCCCGAAACTTCTTGGACTTGGCGATGGTCACCACTTTTCTGTGGAGAAAACGGCCGTGACAGATTCACTCAGGGCAGGTGTTTGCCACACACCGAGGACTTCACTGGGAAGTACCCGGTAACCGGCACTGTGGGATCGATCTCTGCCCCGACCCACCCCCAGTGTGGGGCTCTCACGACACCGTGGGGTGGTTCCGGGGGGACCATAAGCAGCCGGACCGTGGAATCTCGGAGCGGAGCATCTCCCCCCGGCCCCCTCCCGTAGCCGGGCCGCGGGAGCTCGGAGCGGAGCATCTCCCCTCCCGGGCCCCTCCCGCATCTCACCCCAGCCTCCGGTCACCGGGCGTCGCCTTCTCGTACCACAGCCCCGGCCCGGCCGAGCTCCGTTCTACCGCGGGGGTGGGAGGCTCCCGTGGTTTCTGCTTCGGCTCGGCCTCCGCGGCCCGCTCCTTCTGCGGCGGCAGCACCCGCACGGGGCTTCGCCGCCGCGCTCGCACCCCGCGCCGCCCCACCGCCACCNGACCGCGGCCGGAGCGCGCGTTTCTACCGCGAGCTGCTGGGCATGAGCGTGAGCGGAGGGCGCGAGGCGGTAGGGCGGGAATGGGAGGGCGGTTGTCGCTCACCTCAGCTGCGGAGCCCCGGCTGTGNCCGCAGCAGCGACCGGCTCCACTCCGGTGCCAGCTTCCCCAGCGCCGCCATCTTGCGCCTTCGTCACCTCGATGCGACGGGCGCATCGTGTGACGTCACCGGTCAGCCATGGGGGCTCGGCGAGCGCTGCACTTCGTCTTCAAAGTGGGAGACCGCGGCCGGAGCGCGCGTTTCTACCGCGAGCTTCTGGGCATGAGCGTGAGCGGAGGGTGCGAGGCGGTAGGGCGGGAATGGGAGGGCGGTTGTCGCTCGCGTCAGGGGCTGAGCCCCGGCTGCCGCGCCCCGGCTACCGCACCCCGGCTGCTTCTCCCGGCTCCGCGGGTGGACGGGGGCTTCTCCGCCCCGACTACCGCGGCCCCCCGGCGGCCGTGAGGGGACCCGTTGGCCCCCAGCGGCCGTGAGGGTGTCGGTCCCTCACTCCCAGCCGCGTTGAGCCCGGTGGTGAGTGCTGAGGTAAAAGGGGAACCGCGTCTTCGCCTTGTTGATGTTCTTCTGGCCTCATCCCTCAGGTGCTGAGACACGAGGAGTTCGAGGAGGGCTGCAAAGCCAGCTGCAACGGGTGCGTAGTGCCGGGGAGACCCTGGGTCTGGAGGTTCTGTGAAACACTGTCCGGCCACAGCCAGCCCTGTGCCGGTGCTTTATAGATAGAAAGGATCTGGGGTTCAGTTCTTCCCTTGGAAACAGCAGCTCCTGCTTTGCCTAGGTACCGTGGAACACGGGTATTGCTCTGTTACACATGTAAGCTGATACCAAGCTTCATCAAGTTATTTCTAAGATTTCCTGGAATTACACCCAGTTACATTGGGTTTTCTGCAGATGTGGGGCTGTCTGGGGCCTTGAGGTAAAAGTTCCTCCTGGTGGCCACAGTCTTGTCTTCGTGGATGAAAGAAATCTCCCATCATGGTGCCTAGCCACTTACTTTTCCTACTTGACAATCAGGAGGTGCTCGTATAATTCTATCCCACAAGTACCTTGTCCTCTTACAACTTGAACTTCTAAGTTGGTAGAATTGGTTTTTGCAATGCAAATTCTTCACAAGCATCAGCTCTACTTGGCAGGAGGTTACACAATTACTTGGGCCTTTTGTTTACTGTAAAATGCAATTATTCCTTGAGACATTCATACATCTGGTTCTCAATGCTTGTTTCTTCTGATAATTCCAGCCCTTATGATGGAAAATGGAGCAAAACGATGGTGGGCTACGGGCCAGAAGACAATCACTTTGTTGCAGAATTGACTTACAATTATGGTATTGGAGAATATCGCCTGGGCAACGACTTCCTGGTAAGTGCCACACATTAAGAAGAGAGATTTTGCTGCTAAGCTTTTAATTTTATGATTAGGAGTTTGTTCAGTGTATAGGTTGTACCAGTTGCTTTTTTAATGCTGTTTGGTTCTTTAAATGCTTTTTTTCCCCCTTGCTTTTGTAGCTGTCTTCAAGTTGGAAGAGCAGGAGCTAGAGCAGCTTTGTGCTTGCTTAGGATCCAGGAAATGCTTCCTTGAGCACCTTCCAGCTCTTAGCTGCTGTGTGTGTAGGACAGCTGGTGTTTGCTGGCAGATCTAATGTGGAGTGATTAATTAAGAAGGATCTCACTGTAGGAAAACAAAGTTTTATTTATTATTCCTTATTTCTTTGCTATTTAATCGCCGACAGCCAACAACGTGAAATGCTTCTTCTATGAATGTGTGTAATGTATTTTCTCGTAATTTCCTGGGCTAATATTTGTCCTCTGGTTTGTGGGATGTCAAGGAACAGGTGTGTGGAGCCATGGAAGTCCACCTAACCCAATAGAAGTTAGAAACTTGCTTTTCTCCTTCTGTACAATATGTTCCTGGAGAATTTTAAATCCCTTTCTCTCTTCTTTTCCCTTTGTCATGAAAGAAAAGTCAGTTAATGCATTCCAGATACATGTGGGTTGCACAGTAAGACTTAGTTTATTTGATAGGAATGAGATACCCAGTTTGAGGGATTGTGTGGTCTGTCTGTCATCACAAGTAAATGTGGTTTGTTTCTGGCTATTTGTAGAGACAGGCTGCAAAGAGGTAGGACTGAGGCATCATCCACCCAGTGAGATTTGTGTGTGTGTCTTCTCTTCTCGCCAGGGCATAACACTTGTGTCCAGCCAGGCTGTGAGCAATGCTAAGAAGATGGGGTGGCCCCTCAAAGAAGTCACAGCTGGTATTTTTGAAGCTGAAGCCCCAGGGGGATACAAGTTCTATTTGGAAGACAAGGAACAGCTCAAGCAAGGTGAAACAACACAAATCACTCTTACTGGTGTGTGAGAGAGATTTGCTTGTGGGATATTAGCATGGGCTGTGTGAAATGGAGCAGGATTTTGCTATTTCTTTATCACTTCTCAAGAATATCAAACTCTGTGTTTGAACTACAATATATTTGTAATTAATTTGAAATTGTTTCAATTTTTTCAAGATCCCGTGTTGAAGGTAACTTTGGGTGTCTCCGATCTGCAGAAATCTGTTAGCTACTGGTCTGATTTACTTGGGATGAAAATATATGAGAAGGATGAGGAGAAACAAAGGGCCTTGCTGGGCTATGCAGATAACCAGGTGAGTCCTTAGACAGCTCTCCATTCTGATTTTTAAGATTTGCATGTAAGCATAGAAACTTCTAGTGTCCTAAGAACAAAATCTTAAAGCTCTTAATTAAAGCAACTGCATACTTAATTCTGTGCATTTTAATTAAAGCTTGTGTACACTTAATGGAATTAAAAAAAAAAAACAAAAGTGTGGTTTGCTCTAGTAGTTCTGACTTTCTGGGAAATGTGTGTGTGTGCATCATTTTGAAATCATCCAGGAAAAGCTGGAGTGAATGTAGCACCAAGAGTGGCATCCTCGTGAGTCAGGCTTCCTTTTTCCCTCTTTCAGTGTAAGTTGGAGCTGAAGAAGGTTGGAGGAGCAGTGGATCATGGGACAGCATTTGGACGGATTGCCTTCTCCTGTGCAAAGGAAGAGGTAATGGTTGCATTTCCCTTACCATTTCTGTTACCCAGGGCTGACTGCTGGGATGGTAATTTCTGCTGTTACCTCAGATGTGAGCAAAATAATACTAAGCAAATGGTTTGTTGTGGGGAGCTGTAACTGAGAACAGCTTGATTACATCTCAGCTTTGTCAGACTAAGGTTGGGTTTTGCTTTATTTTATCATTTAAGCTGCCAAATATTGAAGCCCTGATGAAAAAGGAGAACCAGAAAATTTTAACACCTCTGGTCAGCTTGGACACGCCTGGCAAAGCCACAGTGCAAGTGATTATTTTGGCTGATCCTGTGAGTAATACTGGAAAGAGTGACTGAATTGGATTTAAATTTCTCTCTCCCTGGTCTCTAACTTGTTTTTAAATTTCTTTTAGGATGGCCATGAGATCTGCTTTGTGGGAGATGAAGCTTTCAGAGATCTGTCCAAGGTGGATCCTAATGGTGACAAACTGTTAGATGATGTAAGTAGCAGTGTCTGCACGTTTGACTTCATAGAGACAACTGTAAAATTGAATTTTCATTCCAAGTGAAGTATATTATGAGAAGTAAGTTTTATGGCTGCTTTTTTGCTAAAAAGCACCTGACAAATCTGGTTTTAAAAGACACTTGGAGTTCTGGATGGAGTTTTCCAGCCTCACTCTTGAGTGGTGATGTGTCATTCTGGGCACATCAATAGCACTTTGATGTAAGTTACTGCAGAAAATAGTTAGTGAGCAGCATCAATGCCCACACAGCTGTAGCTGCTCCTGACAGGCTGGTGAGTGCAAGGAGCCTGTGTCTGTGGACTTGGCCACCGTTCTGACCACGTGAACGCTTTCCTTCTGGCAGGCCATGGCATCAGACAACAGTGACAAGTGGTTTGCTGCACAGAAAATGAAGAAGGCTTCTGCTTAGCTGTGGAAAGGGACCAAACTGCTCCTTTGTGCCTTGGCTGTCACCAGAGCAAAGTGCCAATGCTGCGTAACCCCTTCTGGTACGAGGGCACAGGAATGTCCCGTGCTGGTTGGTGTGTTTGATTTACACTCGTGTCTCTTCCTGCTGTTCTTTCCTTCCAAACAGATAGCATGTTCCCCTCTGAAAAAAATCAGTCTGGGTCAAAGCAGGGGTCATCAGGAGGAAAACCTCCTGTGTACACTTGAAGAAGAGGTTGCTAGATTTGTTGCAGTATCTAATTCTCTGACCAATTGTCTTTCCCTGTCCTGGATTTGCAGATTAGAAGTGAAATGTTTACCTGAGAAGCCCGAGGTGCATTTCTCACTGGGGTCATGTTATTGCAGCAGTGTTTCCCACTCTTAGAGAGGAGCCTTCCACATTCCTGGTGGGAGCTGTGGCCACACCACCACACGCTGAGGCACTGAGAGGTGACTTGCAATAACTGTATCATGGTTCAGCAATTAGCTTTTGATGAGAAATTACCTTTAGAAGTACCAGATCAGGGTTTATTCTGTTGAAATGAGCTCACTGTGCTTTTGCTCGTGGGAAGAGGGCTGGGAACACAGGGAGCAGTGCCCCATCAGCATGCTGCCTGTGTCTTCATCTTTCCCCATGAAAACCTCGAATCATTCTGACTCTGATCGGTAACAATTCCACGCTGTGATTGTGTTGCTGGAGCTTTTTGGTTCAACAACGGTCGTCAGTCAGGTACTGACCAAATGAACAATGTCGGGTGTAAGCTGCGCCCCGGAACTGGCACTGCCGTTTGCCCACGTTGCTCTTAAGCGAATAAAGGTGATTCTGGAGGTTGAGTGCGTTCTCCTTGCCGCGTCCCGCCGTCCCTCTGCGCCTCTCTCCGCCCCTCTCAGCCTTTAACGGGTGTCTCCGGTCTCCCAGCACGGATGGGTCCCGGGAAGGGCCGGGGCAGGCGACGCCACCAGGGGGCGCTGCGGGCGGGGGCGGGGCTGCCCGTCGTGACGTCAGAGCGCGCCGCACTTGCCTCGGCCACGCCGCCGCCATGGAGCCCGGTGGGTGCGGGGTCGGGGGTGAGATGGGGTGTGAGGGGGTTCGGACCGAGGTAACGGTGTCTCTCCGCAGGGCCCTGGGGCGTGTGCGAGGAGACGGCCATCCTGCACGGCGGGTTCCTGCTGGCCGCCCGCCTGATCCAACCGCGGCCGCTGCAAGAGCTGCGCAAAGCCGACTGGCCGCTTGTGGGACCCCCCATCACCGACGCCCTGGGGGAGATCGGGGCCCGCTGCCCTTCGCCGCTGCAGCACAGCCTCTGGAAGAAGGAGGCTGTGGCCATCATCTGGGCTAAAGTCCTGCTGTCGGGCCCGTTGCCTGCCTCGCTGGACCAGGGATGGAAGGAGGATGGCTTCTTCTCTGTGGGCAGGATGATCCCTGACGTTAACTACACCGTCTTCTTCGAGCTGGTCAAGGCCCTTGCAGCACCACGGCTCTTTGTGCAGCTGCTGTTGGCTCTGCCCCAGGATGTGTGCCAGAGTGAGCTGGAGCGCTTGGTGGAGTACATTGCCTGTGAGACATCCCTGTCAGACATCAGGTTCTTCTTGGATGTGTGGTGGGAGGTGATGAAACACAAGGAGGGACCAGAAGATGAAACAGTCTCTACATTCAGCGAACTCATATGTCAGCATGGGTGTGAGTCCTCTCTGGATGATGGTCTCCAGCCCCCAAAGAGGTTCAAGGGTGATCCTGGCTCTCTGAATGACCCTGCTGCTGCTACCGCTGTGCTGGTGGGCCTGATAGAGGGGTTAAAGCAGATCTACAGGAGCATCACCCTGCCCTGCATGAGGTGCTATGCCTTGGCCAACCTGGTGGAGCTGCTGACTGTGTTCACTGAGCTGGAGCCGAAGGACAGCTCCCTCCCTGTCACAGAGTACCTGGACAAGGTCAGCTCTGCGGTCAGCCTCTGGACCAGGGACACAGAAAGCCAGTTTCACCACAGGGGGCTGGATGAGAAGGTGAAGGAAGCAGAGAGAAGCCTGAGCCTCTTGCCTGTGGCCAAGCTTTCTCGTGAACAGCTCTTTGTTGGCTTGGACTTCCTCTGCAGCTTGTTGCATGCCTGGGGAGAGGAGCTGCAGGGCACCCTGAACAGCTCTGAGGGGCTCTGCTACGAGAGCTACCGGTTCCTGGACGTTCTTACCACTTTTGGGAAGAACCTGATTTGCTTCTCAGAGAGTAGAGAACTGGGTGAGGATGAGGCACATATAGCAATAGAGCTGGCACAGATCACCAAGGACTTTCTCAGGGAGACTGGTGTAGGTCCCAAGTGTGAGGATTTGGACACCAGTCTTGTGTCTTCAGTGGCCATGACAATCATTGAGCAAAAGCTGGACCGACATGTGGAAATGTGCTCCATTTTTGTTTCTGAAAAGACCTGGGCCTTTTCCAAGGAGTGGGTTGACTGTCTTGTGACAAGCAAGGCTCTCTTCCAGACACCAGAGCTAGTTTTGAAATTGCTGGAGATGCTGGTGGACTTTGCCACGTCCCACCAGGATAAGGAAGCCCAAGTGCTGCAAATGCAAGTGACCAAAACCATCATGGAATGTTACACTGAGCTTTCGCTGACTGACAAAAACAAAGTGATTTCAGGTGTCCTGGCATCCTGGGGTGGACCAGGTCTGTCCCTGAACGTGCAGGTTATTATGGAGAGCTTCCAGGAGGATCTGAATGTGACTTTCAATCAGATCACAAAGAGTGTGTCTGATCAGGGCCTGGCCAGGGCTGTGGCTTCTGTGGCCAGACTAGTGCTGCTGTACCCCGAAGCCACTGTGAGACAGGTTTGTAATCTTGCGGTAGTCAACCTAGGAGCACACCAGTTCCTTGCACAAATCCTGTGCTCCTTCCCAGCACTGAGCTTCCTGGAGACCCATCATGATCCAGGCAGGCAGCGCAGCCTGGTGGGGAGGTGCCTGGAGGAGGCAGTGTGGGGGAGGCTTTCCACTTCGAGGGAAGAGGAGCAGTTCCTTGAGTTCCTGACCTTTCTCATGCAGCCAAGCTCAGGTGCCCCACTGGTGTCACCTGCAGAGGTGATGAAAGCCTTTGTCCTTCCCTATTTGAAGTCAGACTCTGCTCAAATTGAGCTGAGCCTGCAGATCCTTGGTAAGGCTTTGGGAATACCATCCTGTTCAGAAGAGCACTGGATACAGTCCTGTCACCCCTTCCCACTTCTCCTCAGTATCTGCAAGCTTCTGGATGGTTACACAAAGTACTGGCATCAGCCAAGGGACCATCTCTTCCTTTCACTGGAGACCAAAGACCTGCTGTTGAACATCCTCTGCCAGCTCTGTGAGGCGATAGGACCAGAAACTTCCTCCTCCCCTGAGCTGTGGATCCAGTCGCTGTCTTGGCTTCACCGGAAGGTGGCATCACTGGACTGGACCGTTGGTCTTCGGCTGAAGAAACTTTATGGAGACCACTTCAAGAACGAGGTCCCAGCAACACTGTTTGAGATCTGTGCTCTTCCTGGGGACGAGTGGACATCCCAGCCTTTGCCAGCCTATGGGCCAGGCAGCGGGCTCCTGGCATGGATGGAGGTCTGCTGCGTGTCCACAGCACTCAGGGAGACGATGCTGACACTCCTCATGGTCAAGATGGACAACCTTGAAGAAGTAAATCTCTTCAGCAAAGGGTTCCTGGTAGCCCTTATACAGGTCCTCCCTTGGTGCAGCCAAAGTGAGTGGAAGAGGCTGATGCATGTGGTTGAAAACCTGCTGCAGAGGCAAGTCCTGCACATGCCGTACACGCTGGAGTACGTGCAGTACATGCCCCTACTCAACCTCCGTCCCTTTGCCTGCTACCTCCAGTTCTCTGCGCTCTTCTTGCGGGGTTTCCAGCTCCTCTGCAGCTCCAGCTGCTCCACCTGGCTGCAGGCAGAGGCTTGGCTCCACGTGGTCCAGCTGTACTGCAGCAGCCTTGCAGATCTGCTGGACTCCATCAAGAGCACTGCGGGGACCCTCTCCCACCCCACTGAGGACAGGGACTTCACCCAGGAGGTGTCCTTCATCTGCATCCAGATGTTTTGCCATCTGCTGCATGTTGCCGCCATGCTGCCGGACAATGGGTGCAGCGAGCCGCTGGTGGTGGTGGCCTTGGAGATTCTCTCGCAGTACGAGACGTTCAGCAGCGCCGATACATCCCCCAGCAACAGGCTGTGGAGAGCCAACGAGAGGCACTTCCTGGAGTCCATCACGGACAATGTCAGTGACAAGGGGCTTCGTGGCATCCTCCTCCAGAAGCTCAGCAAGCTGGGAGCTTGCTCCACAGGGGAGCTGGCTTGAGAAGCTGGAGGGTGACAGGAGAGCACTGACCCTGCCTCAGGGGACCCCTTCTGTGGACAGCTGTAAGTGCTGTAATAAACCCCATCTGTTTTTCTCTTGGAACTTGCTTCCCTCATGCTGTGTTTTCTTCCAACCTGTCCCAGGGACCCTGGGAAGGTGGGTAGGAACAGCCACTCTTAATTTTTCAGTGGAAATAGCTGTGCACAGAGCTGCTCTGAGCCGAGCTGCTGGTCCTGTGAGCCCAGCCTTACCTGCTGGAGGTCTGCATTTATGCAGGGAGCCTCCAGCATCAGAGAAATTATGTCCCTCTGGCTCCCCTGCCACCAGCTCTCCTAGTGCTAAGCGGATCACTGGGTCCACACTCGCTGCCAGAGGCTGGGAAGCGAGTTGAGTGAGTTCAGGAGGGGCAGGAACCTTTGACAGTTGGGATGCATTGCTTCTGCCCTGAGGTGGAGGTGCAGCAGTAACCCCGTGCCTCCACCCCCACCCAGAAATGAACGGCACGTGGGAAAGACAGCCAGTGGTGTGACTCAGAAAGGAAATCTTTATTGGTCTCCTGATAGTAAACAGGGCAGTGTTAGTGCAAACTGAGGTGCCTCAGTGGCTTGGTGTTTGTTGTTTTTTGTTTTTTTTTTTTTGTCCTTACATAAGGCACAATATTTGCATTGAAAACAGCAAGATACAAACATCTGTAACAGGTTGCAAGCAGTTTATAACATGGGCTGCTCTCCACCGTTGATGTAACAGTAGTGTTTCTGCAATAACCAACGGCTGGCTGGAAGAGGCACGGTGTTTTACTCTTCCCAAACCACAACTGTGGCTGGGACAAGGTCCAATGCCCAGAAGAACTGGGTCCTCAGCCCTTCCAGCTGCTGGTTTCAGAATGAAAGGCACAGAGTGGCCTCAGGTCTCTGGGCAGGGGTGGTTGTGGAGGGGGGTAAACTGGGGCCATGCTGGTGCTGAACCTGCTCTGGACCCTCGGGCAAGCATGGGAGGCTGTGGGGAGGAGGTGGCTGCCCTGGCTTGTGCTGGCTGCAGGGAAGGAACCGAGGTGATGCTCTCTGACTTCACACACCCGCCAGGTTTGTGAACCCCATGGTGCTGGGTGGGCTGGGAAGCCTGGTCCCATTTTGTCATGACGAGCTGGAAATGGGCCGAACTGGCAAAGGACACAGCTCAGCACCCTGCTGTGGGGCTGTCAGTTCCTCCTGTGCTGACCCAGTTCCCTCCTTGCCAGCCCCTTGCATTGCTCCAGGTCAGCATCACCACTCCTCTATCCCAGTGTGAGCTTCTCACCCATCTGGCCAGCCAGGGACCCTGGAGCCACCCTCCCCTGGGCCTGCCAGCTGCAGACATCAGCCAGCCATAGTGGGAAGCACCTCTGGGTTAAGTGGAGTCTGGAATGAGTGTGAGGCCAGCAGCAGTGGGAGGCAGGAGGCTGAACGCAGATGTTGTGTAGAGGTGAAGGCAGCAGAGGTCAGGATCAGGCCGTGCAGAACCGTGCAGCAGCCCCAGGACCTGGCTCTGCCCTCAGCTGTAAACCAGAGCCGCAGGAGGAAGTCAGAGCTGGTCCTGCACATGGTTCCCCCAGTCCTGCCTGAGGGGCTGGGTGCGCTCCAGCATCATCTCCGCTGTCACCTCCAGGCTCCTTCACGCT
>VXBZ01007433.1:876021-924870 GCA_013399135.1 Heliornis fulica | reverse complement strand
GAGCACCGGGAACACCGGGCCTTCCGCTGCTGGGCCCCGCAGAGCCCCGAGCTGGCGGTGCTTGGCAGCCCCGGGGAGGGGCGGGTTCTACCGGGGCCGCACGTCAGGTTCGGGCACAGGGTTGCGGGGTGGCTGTAGGCCGCAGCCGGGTGGGTCTCACCTCCATCGCGGGGAGCCCGGCGACAGGGCTCTGCCTCCTCGGTCAGGGCCTGCGCCTGGTGCCCGAAGTGTCCCGGTGGAGCCAGGAGAGGCCAAACGCTCAGTCTTGACTCTTGAGATCGATCCTGAGTTCCAGACAAGTCCTCCAGTGCCTCACGGGCCCCAGGAGCCCAGCGAAAGGCCGTGAGAACCTGGGGTAACATCATGTCCCTGTTGGAGTTGGTGACTGAGCTCACACGGGCTTCAGCCAGCCCTTCTGCCTGGGGAGCTCTTGCTGGCAGTAGGAGGCTGTCTCTCAAAGTACCCCTCTGATAAGTTTTCACACTTTCTTGAGTGTTGAGACCCGTGGGTTGTTTCTGGCAGCTCCCCACAGAGTGCAGGGCTGACCCGTGGTAGCTGGCACAGCACCTCAGGTGAGCCTGGCACCGGCAGGGCAGGAAGGCAGAGCAGATTCTGTCTGGGTGCTGTGCTGGATTTTGAATATTATTGCTTTGAAGAAAGAGTCACCCCACATAGTGTTTATCTTTGCACTGGGTTGGCAGACTTGGCAGTAAACTATTGAGTAAATTTTGCTGAAACCTTGAGAAATGCTTTAGAAGCTGGGATTTCATTTACAGACCTGGAACTTGTCTGGAGAAAGAATCTCCTTGATAAATCTGGAAGAAGTCTGGAGTGGTTTTAACATGGTACAACCCGAGAAAGTTACTTAGTGACATTTTCATCAAACACAGAATGTATCTTCAAGGTAAAATGAGTCTTTTAGAAGCAGTCTTGACTTGAGGTTTCAAGCAGTGGAAAATCCACTATATATCCCTGAGGCAGATACATCCTGGACAAGGGAGATACTGAAGAAGATGCCTCCTGCCTTCCATCACTTCCTCACTGGCATGTGCCAGCCCACTAATCCTGATGCTCCCTGAGTGCTCCTTAACCAGCTATGGGAAAAACCTGCCTGGTCCAGGTTGAGCTGCACTGGACTGTCACCTCCCTGCACTCAAGAATAGTCATTCAGATTAATGGGTTGTGACATAGACCTGGGAGTAGCAACCTCTTTATCTGGCACAGCTGCTTTCAGTATTAATCTCTGTAGTTTGGGATTGGAGTTCCTGACCAGCCTTTATTTTCTATCCCACCCCTTTGCTTCAGCTGCTGGTAATGCTCGTGGAGGTTTGGCCTTGATTGACTGCAGGAGCTGTGAGCCCAGAGCAGGACAGGCTGGTTGTGAGGCTGCTCTTGTGATGAGCTAATGGCAGAGCATCTTCCTCGCTCATGCATGACCTCACGTGTATTTACCTGTGTGCATGGCCACAGGAGTGGCTTTGGGAAAGCTGCTGAAGGAGTCTGTTCTGGGGAGAAGTTGCTCTTGTGAACTGATCTCAAAATCCCACTGCATTTACACTGCAGAGTGTGTAAAACGGTGTGACACCGGGTTTCTGCAGAGGCTTTTGGTGCCCGGGGAACGCGTGGAGGTGACGCTGTGGGGTGAGCTGCATGTTTGCTAGGTGGGGTTTTGACCAGGGAGTGCAGAACTGGTGGCTGTATAAACGTGGGACGTATGTGGTAGCAGAGAAAGCAGCACAGTGTGATTTAGTCTGTGGGGACAGAAAGCAAAGCCTGGCACCTGCGTGTGCATCGTTTGAGCTACTTCTGAGGAGGGCTGAGATCTGGTTGCGCCACAGCTGCTCATTTTTTCCCTTTCCTGTGGTAGCAAGAATCATTCTGCAGGTTCTGTTTCCCTCCCTTTTTTGTTTCCATGTGTGAGTGTCAAACCCAAGTCCACAGAGGACTCGTAGAACCATTTCTTATATCATCACGTTTTCTGTTAGGTGACTGTGAAAAGCAAATCTCTGGTCTCTCACCACAGAGCCTTGTGAAGCCCAGACAGAGATAAGGGTGATGCCTCAGTGGGAAGAGGAGGGGTCATTTCCAGACAACAGCAGAAGCATCAGAATTGTTTTGAATGTATAATTAATGCCTTGTGTGTCTTGGGAATTCCCTGCAAGTGATTGATTGAGCTGGGGCAGTGTCTAGAGGCATGTGTGTGATCTCTGTTTATCCAGGCTGATATCCCCAGGAATTTTAGTGGCTCAGAGACCTCCAGAGCACGTGGCTGCTTCACTCCTGAGCCTGGCTGCTCTCTGTGCACTCTTGTTAGAGCAGTGCTGCGAAATGCAGTTAGAAGTGGGTGCTGGGGGTAACTAAAAGTAGTAGATACTGTGTAAAGGTACAGAAACTAAAGGTAACGTGTTAGTAATTGTATTTGTCTTCCTCTCTTCAGGTATTTCCCAGCCAAGATCCACTGGACAGAGCAGATTTCAATGCTGTGGAGTATATCAATACTCTCTTTCCCACTGAACAAGTAAGTAATACAGTACATCCCTCTCAGTGCAAGGGGTAACCTGATAGTAAGTGACTGAAGGCGTGTTTAAGCCTGTACCCAAGCCTTTTCTTTTAAGCAGTAGCACAGGTAGTAATGCTGTGACAATAATCACTTCTTAAATTCGTGTCTCATGAGCTTCACTGTTGTTCTGGAGTTACTTTCTGCCCACAGTGCTTGCTCATTTAAAGTCCTGCTTTGATCTGTAAAAATAAATTGGTTTCCTATGTAGAGGTTTCTCTCAGCAGATTTGGTGAATCCTCAAAGGTTTCAGCCAAAGAAGGCATGTGTTGAGTGTGAATGTCCCTGGAGAGTCACTCAAGTTTTAAACCTCTTGTTTCTTTTGAGCTGTAAACAATGATATTGCTGTGGGCTCATGTCTGTACTTTGTCTTTCCTAAATCAGCCCCTGGGGTGATTTTGGACTAAGCTATTGCAGAGAGGAGGTGTTTCTGTGGCTGAAGATTGGGATGGGAGGTGCAGCCTTCAACATTTACCCTGATTAAGATCTGCAGCTCCAGTTGTGCTTTCAGCTGTTTCTACTTAGTTTGCTGGTTGTGCTGGTCTGGCTTCTTCCCCTTGGCCAGTAATGAAAGCTGCTCCCCTCCAGCACCCCCAGTACAGCTCTGGCAGCAGCCAGGCCTCCTCCACCCGATGTGTTGGGTGTCTAGGCTCTGCAGAAGGGTCTCTGGCCAGGGAAGGTGAGGGCTCTGTCCTCATTGCCCACTGGAGGTCACTGTCACCACGGCGTTCGTGGAGCAGCCCTGCTCCCTTGGGGACACCCTGTGTGCTCAGTGCTGGGTGGGAAGCCGGGACCCTCTGGGATTGCAGGGCTGCTCCCTGGCCTCCCCAGCCTCATTGTGTGACAGGAGGAGCAGCTAAGTTGCTGCATGTCTCAGCTCCTCCCTCTGTAAAACAAAGTCCTGGCTCTAAGTGTTAGGTGTTACAGTTGATGTGTGCCACAGTAAAAGGTTCCCTGTTCCACTTCTGGTTTGTTTTTTTTTCATGTTGCAGTCTTTGGCAAACATCGATGAAGTTGTGAACAAAATCAGATTGAAAATAAGGTAATTTTTTCCTCTGCTTCATTGCATCACAGGTGGCAATTAGTCTGACAGTCACCAAGGCTTTGTAAATGCAGCCTTTGTGTTACAGCTGGTGGGAATTAATTTGCTTCAGATGCATTAATAGGGTCACTCTCAAGTCTGGTAGTAGGACAGAAATAAAAATGATTCCCTGTAATTATAAAATTATAATTATTTTTATGCTTTGCCTGCTGTATAGTATGTGCCTTTCAGGTTTCTCATTGTCCCTCCTCAAAGTGGGGAGGGAATGAACTGAGAATCATCAAGTACCAAATTTTAGACTGAGAATAACAAACTCCCCAGAAGATTTGCTGCTGAAAAATTCATTCTGTTTATGAGGTCAAAATAGCAATTGCAAACCTTCTCATTTTGTGTTCCTTTTATTGCCATTATGGTGCTAAAAGTACAAAATAAATGTGAGGTGCAGGAGATGCTCATGTTTTCTGTGCAGTCTGGCGTTACCAACCGAAATGATCGAGGCAGCACTGTAATATGTGGAAAGTGGAAATGAAAACAGACATGGGAAAAAAACTGACAATATTGCTTAAGGGAAGAGAAATGCAAGAGGCCCTGATTAAATTAGGAAATGGATTTTTATTTTTGCAACAGGAGTTTTAAATTATCTAAGACAGTTATGTCGTAAGGGGAGGGAGGAAGACGAACTTAGCATCGGGAGCACCAGCTCTTTCATTTCAAATCTGTTCAGTGTTTCCATAATTGTTTGGGTCAGGCATGTAGAGAATGACTTTGACATTATAGATTCTTTTTTCCAGGAGGCTGGATGACAACATTCGAACTGTAGTGAGAGGACAGACTAACGTGGGACAGGATGGCAGGCAGGTATGTGCATCTCTTCTGCAGTAATGCCAGGGGTTCTCATCTGTGAGGAATGGCTTTGGTTGGCAGAAACCTGCTCTCATGGTTAGGGAGGTGTTTCTGCTGCTTCTTACACTCATGGTTTTGTGAGCTGCTCACAGAACAGCTGCCTTTACCTGCTTTCTGATCACTCTCTGAAGGGAAGTGAATGAGAAATTGATTTAAAAATCAAAAGCAAAACCAGGAGGATTGTGATTTTGCTGCTCTGAAGCTAATGCTAAATTGAACAGGGTTAAACAGGTACAGGCACATTAGATACCGAGTATGGATCAGTAAAAGGCTATTTAGCCTTTTAACTAGGTGGTGTGCTGAAGTTGCTAGTGACTAAGCCTGATGACTGACTGCCAGTTCGTCTTGCCTGTCCAGTGTAGCTCCCAGGTTTTCACTTGTCTTCTGTTTGACAGATGTTTGCTCACAGCACAGTGTTGAACAGCACAGCCATGGCTGTGGAGTGTATGAATGCTGAGCTTGGCCCATGTGCTGTCTGAGCCTGAGGTGTCACCCCCTGCTGCTGTGGTTCCTGTGTCTGTCCTGGTTTAGACCAGGAGCATTAATGCCTTGAGTAGTCAGCTACACTATTCTCCTCACTGTCGACACTGACTCATCTTTTTATTACCAAATTCAAGACTAATTACTTGGGATGGGGTAGTTATTCCCTCACCATCACAGCTGGCTACATTTTCCATGTATTTTCCACTTCTTGCTGCAGAAGCCATTGGTGCATCTTCCTGATCCTGCCTCTACCACAGAGTCTATGGTCTTGAGTGAATTATTTAACTTGCCTGTGCTTTTGTGTCGCTTTCTAAAGCTGTGAGGTGCTTTCCTTACCTAGCAGAACTAGTTCAGTGCTTGCATGGTTGCCTGAGTCCTGCTGTTAAACTGGGGATGTGCTTGGGACTGGTGTACCTAGGAGTGGTGCTGCCTGGAATCACTGTGCAGGGCTAAGGCAGGTAATCAAGTGGGGAGGCAATTAGGAAATTGAGGAGGGAGTGGAAGCTGGTGCAGTACTTGGAGAGCTTGGGTGTGATTGTAGAGCTGTTCCTGTTGCAACCTTTTGAGCTCTTTTGAGGTGACAAGTTGAGAGAACACACAGAAGTGGGGCTGAGGAGCTGGGAGTGAGAGTTGCCCAGAGTGCCTCAGGACTTGCAGATCCAAAGGATGAACAAAAGCAGTGCTGGGGTCAGCTCTACTTGCAGGATAACAAAAGAGTCTGTGCTGCAGAGACTCAGCAAGCTTTGTTTAGAGCTTTGCCTTGCATCTGTGCTTTCTCACTCTCTTTAATCCCTTTGAAGTCCGTGTACAGACCAACCTGGACAGTGTCCTGCTCTCAAGTACCAGAGAGGCAGATCTGTCTGTACAGCCCTTTGTTTAGTTTGGTTCTAAAGGAACCAATTAAACTCCCATGGGAGTAAAAACCTTCAAACATGCATGTGTCCACACAGAGTATATTTCAAGTGGCCTGGAACTCCAGTTTATCCCTAATATTCCTTCATTTAGCTGTGAATTTTCCCCATTTTCCCTCACTTGGTTCCTAGAAGAAGACTTCAGGATGGACACTGGGGTGGTGCAGCTGCATGGGCCAAGGCCAGATGGTCTCCCAGAAGCCCAGCAGTGGTGTCTTAAAGCCCAACAGTTGTGTCTTACTTTAAGAGATCCTAACAAATACTGAAAGCTTTCAGCTACTGAGGAGTTTGGTTTTCTTGCAAAAAAGAAAAAAAAGAGTTTGAGTCTGAAATGCTTCGAGCTGCATTTCTAATCCAAGTACAGTGTTTCACTACTGTGCGTGCCTTTCATGTGTGAGTTACCATTAGAGTGGCAGGACTTGGCTGGGTCTTGAAGTTTAAGGCAATAAAGGAGCTTCAGCAAGCTCAGACCTTGTATCTCAGCTGGTTGGAGGGACCTGCTGCAGGAGAGATCATCTTGCAGTGCAGGGGAATGCTTGAATAGCTTCTCAGTTTGAGGTGAAATTTTATATTTGTCTCCTCAGAACCAAAGAGAGGAAACCTGGAAGAACCATTTTCAGTCACCCCCTGCCATGCTTTGAGTAGTGTATCCTCTGTGCTAGCTGGGGGAGCAAGGCAGCCTTTTTCACATGGCTGCCCTGTCAGTAGCTGATTGTGGGGGTGAAAAAGCTGTTCTTCAGCTTCAGCTGCCTGTCCCTGTGCTGAAGTGTGCCTTTGTTTTACCAATACATTCTCAGTGGGATCAGGGATGCTTAGAAATGTTGGTTTTCACAGAACTCTTCCATTTGGAGAGGAGGGGTTCCATTGTCCCACTTACAGTTAGAAATTGCTTTGGTACAGCTGAAAGCAAGGTGACTTTATGGCAAGTCAGTGCTACTGGAAGGGGCTTCTTTCCTGATTTTCTGGGAGTTGGTCCCACAATAAAGTTAAATTCTTGCTTCTGCTGATGTTCTATTCCTCTTAAATATGTATCCTCAAGACCAGTATATCCCTGCAAGGATGCACATGGACTGTGTCACCCTGTGAACTTCTCCCTTTAGGAAGCTCAGGGTGAAGATCGTTACCTCATTTTATCATATAACCACAACTTCAAACCACCCTGATTAACAGTGTTTCACTACTGTGCTCTTGTGGTGTGTGTGAAACAGCTCTTCAAACCAGCCACAGCAAAAAGCTGAGTCTTGAGATAACACCTCTGTGCCATGTGAGATGCCTGTAGCTCGCAGTACATGCAGCAAACTAGGCTTTGAAGAAGTCAGTCCTGTCTTCTGACACATTTCCATCCCTTGATGCATCCAAACCCAAGAGGAACATCTGTTGTGTCCTTGAAAGCATGTGCTGTAAATAAAAACACATATGAGCTCTGATCTTGTAGCTGCTTCAAGTTAAGTGGGAGCTTGGGATTGTGTGTATTTATTACAAGAGCAGACCTGGAAGGTGTTTTGCAAAACTTCTTTCCCCCTGTCTTGTTGTCTCCAACAGTTGGTGACACAGACTGTACTGGGTGCTTGCTGGAAGTGCCTGGCTGTGTGGTATCAGAGCTAGAGGAGCTGTTCTTGTCTGGAGAGTAAATAGGAGCTACCATAAACATCCTTTCAATCTCTGACTTCCTTCCAAGCAAAACATGACCACAGATGCAGTGGTAGAAGGAAAAAATAGCTCCTATTTTAAGTCAAAGCAAGCCAGGAGGGGGTTCCCTGCTGCCCCCACCCTGGGGTCTGTGTCCACAGTGCTCTGCCTGCCTCAGTTTGTGTGGGCAGTCACTGCTGCTCGCACGAGTGGCTGCCCACCCCGCTGCCCTCGAAGGTGAGGAGCACCCTGTGTGCAGAAGCTGGTGCAGGAAACTCACCTGTGGCTTTTCCATCTTCCTTAACTGCCAAACATGTTGGGTGAGCCATTGGCTTGAGTGCTGCCTGAATCCTGGGACCTGCCATCAGCCTCTCTGATCTCTTTAGAGCATGTTTGGAGACTAGCCATACCAGGCAGGCTCCCAGAAGACACACCAAGGGTGTTCAGCCTTCAACAGCTCGCTTTCTCTCAGGGAAGGGGTCATTTACCAACAGCTCAGCAAAGCAGAAGCAGCTTTCCCTCTGCAAGGAGGAGCAGTTCTTCCCTGGCTGTGAGCTGCACCTTCACAGCCATCCAGGAGAGGGGAGCCCAGCCTTGGTTTTGAGACCAGGGTAAGGTTCTGCTGATAATTGATGGTGAGGGAATGCTGCCAAGGGAGACGTGTCTGAATAGTGCTGCGTATTATTCTCCTGGTTAAAGCAATCTAAATGCCAGTTGGACCCAGTGGGGAATGTACATAGCTATGGAAATGTGCTCTCTGTGCTCCTTAAGGAACAAGAGACTTTAGGGATGGCAAGTTTAAAACCCTAATTGTAGATCCAGCCGGTGTGTTCCCTGTGATCGAGTGTCCTGTTCCGTCTGGCTGGAGATGATGGGGATAACACTTCTGTGCTCCACCTGGGGGCCAGGATGATTGAGCAGGGCTTTGAGGTGAGTTGTAGGTATGAGAAGGATGTAAGAGTAGCTTTTTATGGTCAGTCTTTAATTTTTAAGCTGTTTCCCAAATAGCCTTGATCACATACACATGTCCATATAAAACAGTATTTCGGTGTCTGAAAAAGTGAGATTCTAAATCTAAAAATAAAGTGGATCAAATAGATGTGGCCCCAGAAGAATTATTTAAGCAGCTCTAAAGGCAGGAATGCTCCCTTCTCCACAAAGTGTAACATTTCCCAGTTCAAAGCATCTGCCTTCTTGAAATCTTGCCCTAGAATTTCCTCCAAATGCAAAAGCCTTAAAATAGTCTGGCTCATTTGGCTTCCCCTTCCTGGTTCGATATTTCAGTAAAATGTGTAGACAATACCATGAACTTCAGAAATTATCTCCCTAATGATCCTTTTATGGGAGGAAACAGCAGTTGTGGGTGGAACATTCCTCTGCAGGGCGTAACAAAATTTTCCTTGGGAGTCCCAGACTCGGGGCTATTTTGGATGCCTTGGGAGAGGCTGGGAATGCAGGAGCTGCTCTGGTTCAGGCTGCAGCTTCTGGGGAGCCAGTGCTATCCCCTTTTTCCTCTGGAAAGGTTTTTCTCAGAGCTGCTGCTGAACTGGACTCTGGGCTGACCTTGCAGAGAGCTGCAGTCCAGTTGTGGCATAATTTCCTCTCTGCCTTAGGGTGTAGTATAAAAAGTTCCCATAGATTTTTCCACCGAGTGTTTAACACGCTCCCTACGTCGCTCTTGAGTTGTGTTTATTTCTAAACCTTTGTCGTGGACTGGCTGTAATTTTTTTGACAGTTGCTGACATGCCTTTGCTGGTTGTTTGGCTGAAGCTGCTTCACCTATCAGGCTTTTTGTCCTTGTCATAAAGCAGCCTCTGGTTTGCAGTCTAGTTTAACCCTTGGCAGCATCTGTGCAAGCAGGACATGGGTGCCTGGGTCAGGAAAGGTGAGGCAGGTTCACACAGAATCGCTTACCAAGGGAGTCAAGGACTCAAGATGGATCCCAAAACTTGTGACTTTATAGTTTGAAAATAAAAAAACTCCATAGAAATCCTTTTTTCTGTTATCTCTGGCCCATCCTTCCCTTCCTGCTCTGTGCACACGTGTGAGCATAAAGTAAATGAGCAAAATGGAATGAGTCAAGACTGTGCTTTAAAGAAAAAAAAATGCTTTATCACTTAGTATTTCCTACTGTATTAGGGTCTGGCTCAATTAGTGTAGAGTGAAGCTAAGTGCTAATGAGAAAAGGGATGTTTTCTGGGCTGGGAAAGGCTCTGCCTGCTTCTGATGGCTGAATATACTGCTTGATAACTCAGATTGCTCTAGTTGGCTCCTAAGAACAGTAACATATATATTTCATAACCAGAGCAGTGCAGGAAGAGGTGGCAGCTGCTGTGTTAAAGAATACAAATCTATTCTCACTGCCCAGCCTGAACCCAGCACAGCAGGGGACTGTTCAATTAGCTGTCCCATCCTTTGGTAACCAGTGCTGTCCTTTCTCCTTGCATGTAAAAACAAACACCTCAGCTCTGCAGCTGCAGGGAGGCTCAGCCTGCCCACCCTGCCCTGCGTGTGCTGCAGTGTCTGGCAGCATTTGAGCTGTGCAAGGATGAGGATGTGTCTGGCATAGAGAAATACCCCCAGGTTATTGGGTTTGACAAGGTCATAGATGGGAGCATGTGAAATATTTTTATTTTTCTTTTTTTTACCTTTAAATAGCCATGAGGAAACACTTTGCAGAATCAATATAGAGAGGAAGAGAGAGATGAAGATGGATGGTGAGCGGTAGGAGCGATGCAGGTGCTGCATGTGGCAGAGCCTGTGACGACGGGGTTGTCTCTGCCACTCGAATGCCCATTTAGCTGGTGTGCCCTGAGCTACAGGGCAGCTGGGGATGGTGTCACTGGAGTCAGCAGCTTGTCCTCTCCACAGCAGCGTGCTGGGTTACAGGCAGTGTCAGCCCGGCAGGCAGGGAGGCGATTCTGCCTGCTCTTTGCATAACTGTGCTTAATAAGCAGAGCTGTTGCTTCAGCCTCTCTTCCCACCTCCACCTGTTTGTGTGGAGGTGGCTTTTTTGACTGGGTTGTGTGAGGCAGTCACAGCTTTCAGATTTCCTATCATGGGTGCTGTTATTTCTTTTATTTATTTAAATGTATTCTCACTTCCAGACATCGTTGCACATCACTTTCTTGGCTGCAGTACCCAGGGTTGGCTCACACAGTTGGTGTTGATGTGCTCTGCTGCTGGGACAGCACTGACTGCCTTTGCCTGAGCCTTAAGAGCAGATGAGGAAAATCACTATAAGCTTTTAATAACTAAGCCTAAATCTATAAAATATTGGGGAGCTTTTTTTTGTGTCATGATCCCTCATGCTGTAGGCACCGACATTCAGTTATATTCGTTCTCTCCTGCCTGGCTAAGCTTTATCTCCTGTTTTTTCTGTGATGAATGGGTCATTATTCTGAAATACGAACAGGCTAGCATTAGGTTTCAATACATTTTAAGATTGTGAATGGATGAGGGTTAAATATTGTGCCTTAAGCTGTGTAATTCAATATATATTAAAAAAAAGTCATGCCACTGATTCAGTAAGACTCCGGTCGAGTGATTAAAGTCCCATAATATTCTTTTGTAACCCATGAATAATAAACAGAAGTTGAGCTGCCAAAATAAATAAAAGTGAGTTTCATTTAGAGTCATTTTCCCAGTGAATTATGACAGTCCTTCCCATCTCAGAGACACGGTGAGCTTTTTCTAGCCTAGAACGTGTTTATTGAACAGGGTTTCAGGTGAATGCCACGCCAAGAAGAAATAATGCTGTTTATTATCCCTCTGGCTACTGGCCATGAAAACTGGCACCTCCAACTGTAAGAAGAGGTCAGGCAGAACTTTTTGCCATCTGCTGCAAAGCCCAGTTCAAGGCAGGAGCAGTTCCAAGCTTGACCTTGCCCTGTGCTTCTGTGTGGAAAGGTGGAGGATGTGTCCTGCTGCTGTCTGGTGATCTGTGGACCGGGTCGTGTTTTGTGCTGGCAGAAGTCATACTTTCTTGATCTGTGAAGGCAATCACAGAATCACAGAATGTAAGGAGTTGGAAGGGACATCGAAAGATCATCCAGTCCAACCCCCTGCCTGAGCAGGATCATCTAGACTGCAGAGTAAGAGCGGGCTGTCCCACAGCCTGTACTGGTTGCTTTTGGTGCCAGCAAAAGCCCAGCTTGAAATGAGAAATCCTGACAACAAGCAAGAGATGATTTTTTTTCTTACTGGGGATCTTGGGGGTTTTTTTCCTTTCTCTTTTTTTTTTTTTTTTCCTATTTGTTTTTTTGCTGTGTCACATTTTCGGTGTCTGGTAATGTTTATTCCTGCTGTGCTTAACGGGAGGTGAACTGTCAGCATTGCCACTTAGAAACCCCTACCTGGAGGTGGGGGTCCACAGCATGATTGCCCTGTTTCCCCTACCTATGTCTTTCCTTGAGGTCTCAACCTGAACATGAATTCATCTTGTGAAATCTGATACAACTCAAGCAGTTGCCAGACTTGACCCCTACGGAAGACGCAGATGTGACTGAAACAGCGCCTGCAGTGTGCAGACTCATCAGCAGACAAACAGCCTGGAAACCCTCAGTCATTTACAGGCTTCCTGGGCAAATCCAGTGTGTGGCATTCCCAATTGAACAAAAACCAGGTGGCTCAGTGCTGGAGCAGAGGGTGAGCGAGGAAGCGGGTGGCCTGGCAAGACAAGGTGTGTCATGGGCACGGGGAGCTGCAGCCAAGGGCTGTCAGGGAGTAAACAGAAAGGAAGGGAGAGACTCACAGCTTTGCTGTTCTGAAATGTAGTGGTGAGAGGAATAATCAGTGTTAAGGGGGGAAGGTTTTCCTGCATGATAACAGTGTTTAAGTGTTGAGCATGGCTGGGTGTGGAGGAAGGCTGTGGCTGTTCACTGCTGACAGAGCTGCGTGGTGAAGCTGTGGTAACTCGCTGTAGTAACCCGATGTAGTAACCCACCATGAGGTTCCAGCACGACAGACCTAGAGGCTTTACTAGAGGGTTGTGCAACTTACACAATTAACATTTAAATGGCCACGCTGCTCTGGTGCAAACTGGATGCTTGACAGTAAAGCTTGTGTAAAATTACTCACTGGAGCATGACCGCTGTCATGGCACATCACTACGGTCCTTGGTGCAGGCACCCGGGGCTGGGCAAAGTGATGAAGTGGTGCCAGCTGGGAAGGGTGTAGGGCTGGCACAGGAGTGCCAGTCAGGAGTCCCACTGCAAGGACTCAGCCCACACAGCCTGGAAAGCGCTGCTCAATTCAGCCTGGTGTCTGTCGGCGTCGGTGCAGCTATTCAGGACGTGGGGTTTGATTTCTGAGCATGATTTGGGGGTTAAGTGAGGGGCAATAGCAGCAGTTTTAAACTTGTTGGACATAGTGTCCTGTGCAGCCTTAGTGATTAGGACTGGAGCTGATGACAGAAAACTCTATTCTTTAGTGACAATTGTAGTAGTTATGTAGTATTTGATGAACTCCTAGGGTAGAAATCTAAAATAAAAACCAAGGGTGATGAGCCCTTCAGTTTGTCTGCTTGGGAAAATGAGCTGTTGCCCTGCTCTGATGGACAAGCCCTCTCAGGGTGTTTTATCTGCAGTGGCTTATCCCTAGCTGTAAAACTGAAGAGTTTTCTTTAAGATGAAATCAGGCTGAGAATCAAAGTGTGTTTCTACCCTTAATCTGGGGGGACTCATTTGTACGAGGCTTCAGCGGCAGAAATTGCTCGGCTGGTCGTGGTGTGCAGGGGTTCCTGTGAAACCTCTGCAGCTCAGGCTCCTTGGAGGATCAGGGATGGGAATTTATTTTTAGTCATGGTCTAAATTTTCATTGAGCTGGGTTGTGAGTGTGGCATAAAATGAAAGAAGCATTAATGCTCTGTATTGAAGAGTGGGGACCGATCCAGGAGCATTACATTCTCAGCATCCTGACCACTGCCCAATTTGGAAAGTTAAAAATGCATTTGGATGCTGTGAATTTGGCAGATGTGTTGAGTGTCTATAAAACACTTAGTAGAGGGCAGCTTGCTGATGTGAGTAGCAACATCCAATTGAAATATATGTTGGCTAGAATCAAAAGTAGCACAACCCCAGTGAGCATATGGAAACTATCGAGGTACTTAAACCATTCCTGGGGACAGAATAGTGTTGATTCAGTTTGACCCCGAGCTCAGGGTTTCCCAGGCAAGCAAATATCCTCTGAAAATTTCCTTTTCCCCAGTTAAGCAGCATTTTGTAGTAACAAGAAGGGCCTCTCAATTCCTGTTTTACTCCTTCAGTGTTGGCTTGTGCCAGATTCCTGATAGGATGGATGAATAAAGAGGTTTTTAAAAATCAAACCCAGTAACAAGATGCCACTGCCTGGTGGGAGTGATGGGGCAGCTCCATACTCAGGCTGGCAGGGTAAAGAGGAGTCTGGGTCTGGCTCTGGGGGCTTGGGTAGACAGACTGTAATCCACTGAGTTGGTTTTTTTTGGGCTTGAGTATCATTGCCAGTGCTTTTTCTGTGTGTGTGGTTGTGTCAATCTGGTACCATAAATCTAATTAATTAGATGCCATCTTTTCCCACTTCTCACTTGGGTTATTTTGTTTCCTCATTTTGCTGCTCAGGAGATCTTGTGTAAAACCATGACACAAGGGATGATGTGCAGGCTGACCTGAGCAGTGACTTGGGATATTGCCAAGTAAAGCTGGTTTTCAGGCAGTTTTTTCTTAGTGATTCATGGTTTAAATGCTCCCCATTGTTTTATACCGGTGTGTTTGGACTCTTTTCCTGTTGTGTCTCAAGGTGAAGGAGGGTGAAGAGCTGTAGCTGATTCACATGCTGCATTTTTCTCTTCAGCTTTGGAGAATTTGATGAAAACCCATGTAACTCACTGTCTGTCCAACTTACCTGGGGTCTGGCTGTGCCTGATGGACTTCACCTCCCATGAGTGGCTTCTCAGCCTCCTGCATTTCATTCCTGCTGTTAACACAAGAGCTGAGGAGCTTCTACTGCATAAATACAGGCTGACCATGAAACAGGGCTGGCTAAAAATACATCATGTCCTTAAACTGGGAGGTCCCACTGGTTTTGGGTCCCTGCTGCTGGGTTATCCAGGGGACACATGTTGCAGAAAATGCCTCAGATGCTGCTGACAAATGGCTCTGCCAGGCAGGCGAGCCCTGACCGTGCCTGACGTTCAGGGACCTCAAGAGGTTGCATAAAGTTTAATAAATACTATTGATGGGTTAATTGTAGCTTGCAGGCTCAGTTGTTGATTAGGGTCATATGGTGTTTTTCCAGTACATCTCAAACCTTAATTTCAACATCCCTGTTTCCTATAAACACAGGAGAATGTGGAGCCAGTCTCTTATTCGTGGTCCCCTGCCCCTGTCTGAACTGCTGTCATAGGAAAGGAAACACAGTGAATTAACTCATGGATAGTGTTTGGGGATATGTACCTTTACCTGTTTCCCAGTTGCACTGGCAAAGAAACCAGTAAATTAGTAATGCAAGTTGAACTCAAGTGCTCTCTTGGAGAGAGGTCAGAGATGCCACCCCCAAGAGTGAGGATTGCGGTGGGTGGCTCTTGTGCTATGGTTATTGTCTGAGCCTGTGGCTGAAATATTAGCCCTAGAAAGGGGAATGAGATCAGAGATGTGTCTGGGAAGTGTAGGGCTAGTTGGGAGTTTGGGGTGGTCCTGCTGCATGTCTGCATTGCTCACTTGTGCTGGTGGTGTGTTGGACCTCCCATGGCTCCCTGCAACTGATGCTCCGTGCTGTGCCTCCCCCTGGCTCTGTGTGCCAGAGATCCTAACAAATACCTATCCTGAAGTGTTACATATTTTTTTAAAAAAGTTTGCACCAGAAACCCTGCCAAGAAATTCTGTTTTATTAAACTGCCTTTCCATTTCTGACAATATCACTGATGAAGGAAACAAAGTGCTGTCAGACACTTTATTAGTGTATCCTCAGTAAATGGTTTAGCACATAGCTTCTGTTACCTGCTCTAGGGAACCTGCTTTGGAAGGGTTTGGACTTGATGATCTCTGGAGGTCCCTTCCAACTCCTATGATTCTCTGATGCTGTGATTCTCTGACAAGTTGGTTTGAGGTGATCCAGGGTTTGGGCAAGCTCTGTGAGACTGCCTTGGCTTTGGATATGCAGGAGGATAACATCTCTTTTTGGAGCATCTTGTTGGCTAAATCCTCATCTCTTCTGGAGAATTCAGCAGCTCTGACTCCCCTTAGGATCACACAGAGAAATTAGCATTAGTGCTGAAGCAAAGGGAAACATAACAATTGGCATCCATGAAGAATTTCAAGTTGATTATTCTTTTTTTTACTGACCTTTCCAAATTTCAGCATCCTCAGGACAGTTGCCGCTTGCTTTAATATCCCTCTTGAGTAACATGCTGTAACCATTATCCAGGAATGAATACAGAGGCTGTAGATAAATATGGTGAGAGGAGAATTCCTTAGATCTCTGGTTTGCACTTAATCCAGGTGCCTTTCAATGAGAAGACTTTATTCTGACTCTTGGCTAGGCTGGAGCCAGCAAGCAAAGGTACGTGGTGGTGGTTTCCACCAGTTGTCCCTTTTTTGTGTGTTCATTTGTGACACTAATAGATCAAGTGTTAACTTCCACATGGTTCACAAGATATTTCAGAGGACGCTTTTATTTTCCCCTCTGCTGGAAAATGAATTATAAAGTGTTTCCAACTTTTATACTTTTATTGTAACACAGCTATGTTCCAGCGAAAGCTCCTGGCAGGTAGCGCGCTCGTGTGTTTCCAAATGAAGATGTGTTAAATTTATTTGCTGAAGGAGCTTGTAGCTTGTGCTCTAACCTTAGTCAGGAGACTGGGTGTAAAAGCAGAGTGCTAGAAGCCCACTTAACAGCAGGAAACAAAGTGGAGCTGGAACTGGAAATGTTATCAGACTGGGAAAGGGAAATGTGTTGAAGTCAGGATTTGGATGTGTGATTTTGGACGTGTGGCTCCACTCCTTGAATCCACGTGCACGGGTGGGATGCACCCTGGTTGTTAGGAAGGGACCAGGAGCCCCAAGAAACTTGCAGTCAAGTCCCACAAAACTCTGGGTGATGTCTGTTTCTCCAGTGCTCGATTCTCTTCCCAGGGAACCTGTGTCCTGTCTGTCCCAGGCAGAGCAGTTCCTCCTGCTGCAGGGCAGGGGGTGGGCTGCCTGCCCCGAAGGAATCAGCAAGGTGTCAGTCAGGTTCTCCAACGGGATAATACCCTGTGAATTCCAGGCAGGGTTTAGGTCAACACCCAGTGTTCTGTATGTAACACTGTGTGGTTTTTATTTAGAATTAATGATAAGTGTAGATGTTTTGTGCAGGTTTCACTTTCTTGCTCTAAATATGTATTGATCAGGAGTAAGTTGTCCATATTTTTCTACACTTAGTGTGTCAAAATATATTGCAGTAACCTTAAATCTACTCCCAGTTGTTATTACACATGGTGATGTCATAGAATCTCTCGATTGCATTTTGCCAGAGCGTTGCTGTAAATGGGGTGCTGAAACCCTGGACCATGCAGGATGGATATCCTGATGTGGAACATTGACATCTGACATGCAGACAGTGTTGTCATTGTAGGAAAAGAGCTTCCTCTGCTGCCTCAGCCCAGGGGCTGTAGGGAGCAACTGTGAAAACTGGATGCAGGTTTTCTTTCCACTCTGATCTTGTTTCTTTTCCAGGCCCTGGAAGAAGCCCAGAAAGCCATTCAGCAGCTCTTCGGTAAAATTAAGGATATTAAAGACAAGGCTGAAAAATCAGAACAAATGGTGAGCAGCAGTTTCCTTCTAGCCTGTGAAAGGGAGAGGAACACACAGTTCTTCTTCCCTTTCTCATTAAGAAGGGAAGATGTTTTTGTCTTTGATTCTGCTGACTGGTTGGTAATTCCCAGTGTGTTGCATCAGTACCCCTGTCCTCACGCTAACATGGCTGTAGATCCCTGATGGGAGCAGGTCATCCTTTTTATCTCCTTAAAATGTCATTGCTGTGGCTTTATATTTAACCAGACTCTTATTTTTTTTTAATTACTCACTAGGTTAAAGAAATTACACGGGATATCAAGCAGCTAGATCATGCCAAGCGCCACCTGACCACCTCCATCACCACCCTCAATCACCTCCACATGCTGGCTGGGGGGGTGGATTCACTGGAGTGAGTATCTGAACTTTTAGTGGTGCTTTGAAGCCACTGCTGAGAATGTGAGTTTGGTGCAGTGCTCTGAGCACGTTGGTAACAGCCACTTGTTTTTCTGGAAGTTTGCTTCATAGGTTGCAGTCTTGATTTTCTTTTTTTTTTGTTTTTTGGCTGGCAGATGATTTTTGTGCTGCTCTGAGTGACCTGTAACCTGTGGTACTTTATTTAAGGGTTTGCAGCATCGATTGCTTGAATTGCTGTGTTGATCCTGGTGATAAGGAATGAGTCTGGCTGCATTAACGAGTGAGACAGTCTGTGCTGTTCAGCATCCTCGTTCAGGATGGGCCCTGCTGGGATTTGGGGGGATTTTTATCAGTCTTGTGTCTTAAATTGGCACCAGATCTCTTTTTATTGGTTTTTGTTTGTTAGTTTTTTGGGTTTTTTTAAAGATCTACTCTAGTTCTGAGAATGAGTCCAAAGAAGCCTTAGAGTTTGTACTGTGTGTGAAGTTCAATGTTTCCAATAATCCTCTGTGGGTCCTTTAGTGTGCACGAGGAACACACAGACTTGGGAAATTCAGGTTTTTACAAGTTGCATCTGTGAAGCTGTGAGACCAAGCACAGCCTGTTCTTGGATTGTAGCAAATTCTGCACGAACACCAGGCTGTTAAGTATTCAGAATAAAAATTTACTCAGGCTGCTGTCTCCATCAGAACAATCCTGAAGTCTGAAATCAAAATAAATAAGTCTGATCATTTTTTTTTTTCCCCCTGTCAGTTCCCTGTGAAAGTTATTAACAGAAAAGTCAGGGCTAATAGCTTTTCAGCATAATGATTCCCCTCCCTGTGAAGCTTTAACTTGCACTTTGTGTGTGATGACAAATGGCTTAACTCAGGTCATTATAGTGAAATAACATTTACTGCCTCCGGACCCATACTGGGAAGCGGATGCCTTCGGTGGTTTACACGTTCTTTGCCAAGCATTGCTCTTGACATTTATGGTTTTTGAAGCATTGTTAGATGTGTGCTGGGTTGGTTTATTTTAGCATCAGTTAAAGTGAAATTTTAATGCTGCCTTGGAATGTTAATGAAGAGTTGTGTATTTTAGAAAAATAAATGTCAACAGGGACTGGCATGACCCAATGGGGATGAGGTAACCTGTGGAATTACCACCCAGGATTTTCTTTGAACCTGACTTTGTAAATCTTCCATTTCCTCCACAGGGCTATGACCAGGAGGAGACAATATGGGGAAGTTGCCAACCTTCTCCAAGGTGTTGTGAACGTGTTGGAGCACTTCAACAAATACATGGGGATTCCTCAGATTCGACAACTTTCTGAAAGGTAAAATGGTCAAACCCTGGGCTCTGGCTTGCCTGCTGGGAAGGAGGGCTAGAAAATGCATTAGGCAGAGTCAGTTTTTTGAGGATGTAAAGGTTGGATGTGGTCCTGTGAGATTCTTTCTGGCCAAAACAAACAGGTTAAAATTGGACATGGTTTGTTCAGATCTCGGGCAGCTGATTTGTTAAGTACCAGGAATTAGTAGGGATGTAATTCATGAATGATCTGTGTTCTCATTGACTGGCTTTTAATTTACTTACCTGGAGCAATGTGTAGAAGTGCAAATTGTTTTATGTGATCTTCATGTGAGGGTGTTGGTGGTGAACCCTGAGGTGATGCTTTCTCCTCCTTTCTTAACCTCAAGGAGCCTGTCAGGAAGCAGAAATAGATGCATTAACATAAGGCTGCTTGGGGCCCCTTTCTGCCCAGACCTGTGCCTCACTGATGGTGAATAGCTGTCAGGCTGTGTCTGTGCCCAAGGGTTTAGGCAGGCAGGATTTCCTTTTGTGCATTTGCCAAGCTCTGTTACTCTGAGCACCTCGAGTTTCTTCTGCCAAAACCTGCTCCCGTTGCCCAATTCTGCTGAGATTTGAGGCAAATCATCCCAAAACGGCACCAGAACGCCCGGCTGCTCTGGGCATGACCTTGCATACTCTTGGTTTCCTGACATGGGCTTGCAGGCTTAACTTTGGTGAGTTTTGGTGCAGCTCCAGCAGTGAGTGCCCACCATTCTTGGCAGTAGCAGGTGAAGGCTCAGCGGTGACCAAGCCACCCACCGGATCTCGTAGGGTCTTGGCTTTGATTGGGGTGTGACAGCTGGGGGAGGGAGCAATGCCCTCCCTGTTCCAGGGGCCACTGCTGTCCCTGGCCAAAACCTTTCCAGCTGGCTTTATTTCTCTCACATCACACATACCCTGTTTGCTTAACAGTCTCTTGTAGTGCTGAGCACAGCTCAGAGGTGAAAACAACCTCTTAACGTTAGGGGTGAACCTTTTTAATGATGAGGCCACACCTGGTAGCATTCATTTTCAGTGTGAAAATTGAAAATCTGTCATCTCCATCCTCTTGATGCCTGAGATGACTTTGCTCATTACAGAGGTGCTTGGAGGAGCCTCCCAAGCACGGTAATTAATTTGTTTTGGTGACTCCCTTTGCTAAGACAGCAGCTGGCTGCCTGTGCTGTTCAGTGATGGAAACAGCGTTTGAGTGATTTGTTTGTAAGATTTTCATGTAAATCTCTTGGACTTTCTTTATGGTATAGATACCTCTTCCAGGAAACCCAGATGGAATCCATGAAATGGAGCAAAAGAAAAATCCAGCCTAAATCTGAGAGAAAGAAGAGGCTTTGTTTGAACAAAGTATTTGACTATGAGCATTTGCTTAAATGAACACGAGCATCAAGGAAATATAAACATATGTCAATGCTTTTCTGAATTTAGGCTGCTGTCTATTCCAACCTCATGCTCAGAAAGATCTCTTGGTTCATTTTCTTCCAGAGTGGTAATGCCCTTGGGCAGAAACCTGCTGTCATTGGCCACTTTAAGGCCAAATATAACTTAAGCCTTGGTCCAAAATTCTGGCTGGCTTTCCCTTTCTGATGGATGATTATTTAATACTTCTGTAGTTGCCGATAATTACAGAAAGCAATTCATGCTGTTGCTAAAAGGCACAGTGATTTCAAGTCACGCCAGAGGGACTGGCAAGGACATGGAGGAAAACTTTGTTTTATTCTCCCTTCAAGATAAGGATCTGAAAAGCTCAAGAAAGTCTGTTCCTCCTATTTTTAGAATTGCCTCGGCAGGGTTTTCCTTCCAGTGTTTACACAAGGAGAGTTGCACCATCTGGTAGCGATAGAAGCAGCTGCTTGTGGGGTGAGAGGAGAGTTCTGCATCCAGGCTGTCCCTGGGATCTCTTTCCTGCTTCAACATCCAGGCAGCAAATTACTACAGGGTGATCTATGGCACGGTGGTATCTGCTCCGGAGTCGGACTACACGTGTACGTAATACGGCCCAATTTGGAGTTGACTTTTCTGTCTCTTTACTTGGAAATACTTTTGTGTTTCAGAAAGCATCAAAGGGAGTTTGCCTGGCACCTTGCTGGGCTGTTTTAGACTGTGAAATTGCTGGGGGTTGATATCTCATGAATTTGGTTTAATGGTACGGGTGAAGCCTCCTTGGATGCTTGCAAAGGCAAGAAATGTCTTAATAGATGTTGGCACAGACCTGTGACAGTAACCAAAGTCTATTATATACAATAACTCTATTATATACACTACTGAACAAGTGGATTCTGTTGCTTTTTTTCATAAAGAGCCTTTTTTTCCTTGGTGTGAATGGAATAAAGCCAAATATGAATGGGAAACCATGGGAAGGCAAAGTGCCTGCTCGGTGGGGTTGGCCATGCTCTTTGTCGTGGGGTGTTCAATTTAGGTTCCTGCTCCCAGATGCTGTGAAAACTAATGATGTGTTCTGAATGTTGCTTTCCACCTGTTCTGTTCCCTTGAAAATACACAAACAAAACCCCACTGTCAGGATTCATTGCAAACCCAGACTGACCTCTCAATCATTTGGCTTCTTGTGCTGGTCCTGTTGAGTATTGATATAAAAATATCCCAACTAGCATCCAAATGTAAATATTTTCCTAAGTTGCCTTCCTAAAACAACATCTTATGTGGTGCAGTGGAATCTGTTTGTTGTAGTAAGTGGGAATATTTTGTTATCTCTCAATTTTCTTCTGTTTTCTGTCTGTGGAGGGAATGAACAATTAGTGGGCACAAACCCACCCATGAAAGTGGTCGGCAGAGCCTAGCAGATAGTGGAAAAAAGCCTGGAAAGTATTTAAGAGGAAGATGATTATAAGTTTGCCCAGAAGAACAGGCTAGCTCAGCCTCTTTCTGTCTCAGCAAGCTGCCAGGCACTGTTTTAAGGTTTCTGGTAGCTTTGGGTAAAGGAATTGTGGTTTCTAGTAATTTAATGTCATTTGAAACATAACAGTGAGTTTTCTTGGGTTTATTTTTTTTAAAGGCTGGGGAAATGGAGAACAAAAGCCACTAGTAAAACAAAAGTCAGAGAAACAATAATCACTAATACTGGGGTAACCAAAGGTTTTGGCACATGTGAGCAATCCCAGGAAAACACAATTCCCTGCTGTGGCGAGCCAGGATGGCTGCTGCTGTGCCCAGCACGCTGTGGGGTGGGAATCGGGTCAGGGAAGGGTATTGTTATGTCGTGGTTTTGCCCCAGCTGGAGCTGAACACTGTGCAGCCACTCTCTAAAATGCTGGAACTGAACACTGTGCAGCCACTCTCTAAAATGCTGGAACTGAACACTGTGCAGCCNTTATACTGAGCATGATGTCACTGGCATGGAATACTCTCTTTGACTGGTCTGGATCACCTGTCCACATCCACTCCCAGCTTCTTGGGTGCCCCCCACCTTCCTGTCATGAAGAACTGAGAAGTCCTTGACTGCTTGGCAACAACTAGAAACATCAGGGTGTTATCAGTGCTGCTCTCACCCTGTCTCCCAAACATGGCATCCCACTGTCTGCCAGAACAAAAATTAACTCTACCCCAGCTGGAACCCCAGGACATGTTATCACAGGATCCCAAACCTGTCAAGAGCCAAGAGCACAGGGGCTTGCTGAGCCTTGGTGGTTAAACCACCTTTCTGCAAGTGGTTAAACACCCTCTCGTACGCGTGTGGAAAGGTCCTTCAGCCGGGAGCTGGAGAAGAGCCACCCGCCAGGTCCAGGCTCTCACTGCTGTGGCTTGTTTTTTCCATTGCATGAAGATTTTTGCCAGTTAAGGCTCACAGCTTTCCAGTGGGATCTCTAGTGGGTAACACGAGAGCCTTGCTATGTCCTCTGCCCACAGCAGTCTCTCTGTGAAGAGGTGGTGGAAGGTTTTCATGTTTCTGGGTGCGTGTTGGTGTGAAAAAGGAATTGTGCCTGTGTGGGAGCTCTTGGGTAAGGAGTGGGAGATACTGGGAGCCAGTGAGAGTCCCTGTTGCTCACATGTAACTAAACCTTTGGCTGTTTGGATGGCTCTGCCTATCCCCATCTTGCAAAATACAAAGATATGGGGAAGAATAAAATGCAAAACCTAATTTTCCCTGTTTGCTTTTGGGAGGTTTTGAAGCACAGTTGGTTTTTTTTGGGGTTTTTTGGTTTTTTGGTTTGGGTTTTTTTTGAATATTTTTAACATCCCAGCTCAGCAAGGCATTCCTGCAGGTTCCTTAATTTAGGGATATGAGAAACCCCATTAAAACTACCCTTAAGTACTTTTCTGAATCAGAGCCTAAACCAACAAAGCCCCGTGGGCAGAGCTATTAACTGCCTGACAGTGCCTCTTTTCAGTTTGTGGAGTGTTTGGGAACCTGGCTGCTGCTCCCTCTTGTGCCACTGTTGTCAGATGGGAAGGTCCCTGCAACTGGTTATAAGGAAAGTACCACCACAGCTATGATTTCAGGTTGTTTTAAAATGAATTAATTTCTGGGACACCTAATACTAAAGACTTCTTGATTATTTAAAAGCTATTTTTTTTCAATCCACATTTAGTGTCTTTTTTTTCCACACCCCTACTCCTTTTTTTTTTCTTAAGGATTAAAGGATTTGCTTCTGTGATGCGTTCTCATGAGTTGCTAGTGCTGACTTGTGCAGTTGAAGCAGGTTTATACCTGTAGTTGGGGCTGTTTGGCTGGGCTCCTCCTTACTCCTTAAATTTCTCACTCCTATTTCAACATACCAGTGAATCCCTTTCAGTTTACAGATTGAAAGGTGTTAATGAGGGATCTAGATCTGCAAGGGTATAGGAGTTTCTAAAGATTTCTATGAAGCAGAGAGCTTAATTGAGGATTCTGTGAATTGACAGTGTAGGCAGGGAGCTTTTCCAGCAAAATCTCCATACCTAAATCCTGGATAAGGATATCATACATCCAGTTAAATCATAGATATAAACCATCACTTCTAAGGGTCTAAAATTCTCTGCATTTATCACTGTCAAGAATCCAGCCTGTTCTCCAGCATTGTCAGGTCATCTTGTAGGTGATGACCTCAAACGGGATAATTAGAGACAGCAGATCAGCCCTTGATGAGATTTTTTTTTTAAAAACCAAATAACCACCCCCAAACCCAGCAATCCATATCCTTCTCCCTGCAGCCTGAACAACCATTTTCACAGAGGTAAATGCAGCCATTCTTTCTAACCTATCAATCTCAGTGGAAAAATCTGCTGCTTTGATCAGTTTAGACCTTAAAGCGTTTCCAGTATAATAAAAAGCGACGGAAGAATTCAAGGGCTGCAGAGGGGTATGAGTGGCTGGCTGTTTGCTTTGGCTCTTTCTAGCATGTGTAGGCATTTCCATTTCCCTAGAAGCATCAATTAAGCTGTATTGACTTTTATTTCTGGAAATTGGAAGCTTTATTCTCTCTGCTAAATAAAGAGCAAGATTGTGGTTTGTTCAAACTTTTTCACTCGTTTCATACCTTTGCTCTTTTATGGTGCTTGAGACGTGGAGGATTTATAGGGTAAAACCACAGCCAACAGTGTTCATGTGGATGCATTTAAAAGTAGGTCAGAGCCCCTGGAACTGTGGAAGGTTTACGATGGAGATTGAGACTTTGTGAAATTTTTTGTGTGTTGGAAAGATACTTGTCATCAACACACGTGAACAATGTGATAAATTGATCACATTGGTATTAAACTGTGCTGATTTCTTGGTTGATTAACTGGCCCTTATTGAAATACTGAATTGTGGCAGGACAAGAGCATCTAAGATGTGTCCAGAGTCTCGGATCCATGTGGCAGAGCTGGAGCTGTCATCCCAATGTCATTCAAGGGCACAAATGCTCTCCCAGATTTGCCATACAGACCTTCCTAATGTGGGTGTTTTTTCTTCAACCAGCTCTTTTTGTTCCTTCAGAACCTTTGTGTAGCTGCTGACCCTTCAGTCCACTTTGTAGTGATGTTTGCAGAAACCAAACCAAGTTGTTTTACCACCACCAAGGCCCTTGTTTCTTCTCTCTTCATCAGGGTGAAGGCAGCACAGAGTGAGTTGGGGCAGCAGATTCTGGCTGACTTTGAGGAAGCTTTTCCTTCTCAAGGTACAAAGGTAAAGTTCTCGCTTCTCCTCTTCCTCCCATGTAAAAATGTTGCTGAAACTATCTAAACACAATTGTCATCAGCTTTTATCTCATTCTACTTCTAGATTTGTTATCTCTCAGCTTGAGGATTTATTTTAGAAGGCAAATGAGTCTCCCAGGCTATAGGGTGGTAGGAATATTTCTCACTGTTTCTATCCAGTGAATAAAGCAGAGAAATAACAGCATTCCTCTGTCATGCTGCACATGTCTGCTGTGATGAGTGTGCAAGCCAGTCCAGGAACACCCCAAGCAATTCAAATGTGGCTCTGGAGACCAGAGCGGGGATCCCTCTGCATCTCACTGAGGTTACTGGTTGTTTGGTGCACACATAAATGGTTCATGTTGTCTTCAGAGAAAGCCAAGCACAGGCTGTCAATCTAGTTTCCTCAGCATGGATACAAACCTGAGCTAAGGCCAAGGAACAAATGTGCTTCCTCACAATTATGCATCCAAATGTTTGCAAACAAGGGGATAGATTTGAATTTTTTTCAAAGAAACCCCTAGCTCTTGTCTTCCAGTGTACCAGCTTCTCTGGTTTCTTCATAAAACTAGCAAGTACAGAGAGGAGAAAACTTACTGGAGCACATCCTTGATGAAGTGCAAATCTCTGTGTGCTGTAGTTTCAAAAAAGGATGTTTTTAAAAATGCTTCTGAATTTCCTGTCTCCTCCACTAATATCATGGTTTACCAGCACAGCCAGCAGATGCTACTTTAGGTGTTGCAAGTTGATCATCTCCAGACAGCCTTTTGCCCCCATTAATTTGGCCATGCAGTTTTGCTTGGATGCTTCTTGTAGCTTTTCCTCAGGATATCAAGGCTGATGAAAGTCTGTGCAGAAGTGATGGGACAATGGGTCTTTCTGCAGACAGAGCTGGCTGCTCCTTGCAGCTTTCTGGCTGTTGAGCTATGGAACAATTGTACAGCCATTGAAACAGAGCTTGGTTTTCAGCCAACAGAAGATAGGTGCCTAAATGACAATAAAAAGTAACAGCAGAAGCATCTAAAATAGAAGAAAAATGGGAAAGAATAAAACCAAGGTATCTTGGATGCAGTACAATTTGCAATCACCCCTTCAGTTGTTTAACCATCGATCATTTGTTCCTGTTTATTTTGACAGAGGCCTGGTGGGCCCAGCAATGTCCTACGTGATGCGTGTCTGGTCGCCAACGTCCTGGATCCCAGAATCAAACAGGAAATCATCAAGAAATTCATTAAACAGCACCTCTCAGAGTATCTGGTCCTTTTCCAGGAAAACCAAGATGTAAGGGAAGCTTAGCAAGCTATGGTTGGATTTCACATTTTGCTTTGCTGGTGTTCACAAAGTTTCATGCCTCCACAGGCTCCTGTGGTGTGAAGTGTTTCTGGCCCAAGGGAAGCGGTGGTTGTGGGTGTGATGTGGACTGGCTGATGAGTTAGGGAAGGTGTTCTCTCTATCAGGATGGCTTCCTCTCAGCTTAGACCTCAGTTTCATAGATCAGCACTGGAAATGTTTTCCACTCCTATTGTAAATATATAAATTCAAGCTAGATAGGCTTCCTGCCACTTAAAGGGTTGAAAAATTAAACTCAGAAAATTGCAAACCTCAAAAATTCAAAAACCAACAACAAAAATACCCACCACCAAACACCAAAAAAGGCAAAAAATGCCCCCCCAAAAAAAAGAGGGAGGAATTTACAGGAAGTAATTAATCTCTGTAGCTAATTTTTAAACTTCCTGTCCTGACACTAATGGCTTTTCAAACAATTTACTATCATCATCTTAGATTTGGAAAAAAAAAAGTATCAAAATTTATTTTAACAATTTCAAAATTTTGACAGTTTGAGAAGAAGGAGAAAAAGGCTGAAATGCTTCATTTAAAACAGTATTTTTCTGTCAGCATTTTTTGATTACTCTATTTTTTTGGGTCGAAAACACTAATATTGGAGGGGGGGGAACCTGATCCTGGTCTTGTAGAAAGTCCTATAGTCTTCAGAGTGTGAAAACCACCTGAACATGAGAATCCAGGGATTCCTTCTCATCCCACTGTTGTCTTTGACCTCTCTGCAAAACAAAGAAGGTGGGATCAAATGAATTATTACTGGATTGAGTTTTCAGTATTACCTACATGATTTAGGAGTGCTGTTACCCTCATTTTCAACAGCACTAGCTCTTTTAATTTGCACTAGACAGGGTGTTCAGTCTGGCATGTGTTTAAGCACTATGAAGAATGACTGTTAGCGTTCGAAGGATTATTAATAGCGATCAAGTTAGCTCTGATCAATAGCCCGAGCTCCTCTGTGGAACCAGCAGCATGGTTATGCAGTCAGGCTGAGTGTCAGCAGCTGTTAAAGGTGATGTTCTCCCTCCTGTCAGGTGGCCTGGCTGGATAAGATCGACAGGCGTTACGCTTGGATAAAGCGTCAGCTGGTGGACTACGAGGAGAAGTACGGGCGCATGTTTCCCCAGGAGTGGTGCATGACGGAGCGCATCGCTGTGGAGTTCTGCCACGTCACGAGGTGAGCCTTTGGGCAGCTCCTGATGACCCCCAGCAGGGACATCTTCCATAAAACTTGAGACTGGCTTGTCTGTGGATTGGCTGTCTGTAGGGGTGTAAAGGCGCAGTCTTTAGATATCTCTGTAGAATTGTCCGTGGTTAAAGGAGGGGTGCAAGCCCTGAGGGGCACTACTCAAACTGCTTGTGCTGTTGGGAGAGTGAGATGGGATTTCCAATTTACCAAGAGAGGTAAAAATCAGCAATATTGGAGGCCAAGTGAAATACTTGAAATGAGCGATGGTGTGACCACCTCGCACCGTGATCTTTGCCAGCTGCAGATTTGGGACCGGAGGAAGGTGCCAGCTGGAGTCCCAGTAACACCACTGCCTTTGTTCTGGGAACCCAGTCAGACACTGCACTCCCCAAGAGTGAGATGTGCAGGCTTTCCTGGCTGCAGTGGTGTGCTGGGTGTTAGGAGATGGGGTCCTGTTACCCACAGAGCTCTGAACAGCTGCGGTTGTGTTTGAAACGTGATCTGTAAAAGCAGGTTTATGTTAGAGAGTGTCTTAGGAATTAGCTTGAAATTTGCAATGAAAGTGTCTCCAGGGAATAGGCCAAATGACAGTCTTTGGTTTCAGATCTTCATAGAAAACCACATTTGTTTGTTTTCTTTTCTGTTTCCCCCCTCTCTCTCTTTCAGGACGGAGCTTGCTAAGATAATGCGCACAAGAGCGAAGGAGATTGAGGTGAAATTGCTTTTGTTTGCAATTCAGAGGACAACCAACTTTGAAGGACTTCTGGCTAAACGCTTCTCAGGTTGCACTCTGTCTGATGGGACAGTGGTAAGGGGATTTCTAAAGAGCAACCCTTCACTCCACAGCTGCTCAGGGGAAAAATGCTCCCTTGCACACAGCCAGGTCATGGGAGGCTGCAGAAAGCGTCACCTGCAGCCTCCTCTTGCACTGACAGGTTCAAGTGTCCAGTGTGACCATGCTTAGAATCACAGAATCCCTTGGGTTAGAAGAGACCCTTAAGCTCATTGAGCTCAACCCCAGTCTGACCCTGCCTAAGTTCACCTCTAGACGATGTTATTCAGCACCTCATCTCTTGGCCTTTCCAATCCCTCCAGGGATGGGAACTCCACCACTGCCCTGGGCAGCCTGTTCCAACTCCTGACAGCCCTTTCAGGACAGAAATTCTTCTCGTGTCCAACCTCAATCTCCTCTGGGGCAGTTTATGACCATTTCCTCTCTTCCTGGTTGTAATGGCGAAGGTGGTTCCTGATGTTGTAGAGCATGCTGGAGAAGATGGCAGAGGGCTCACAAGAAGGAGTATACACTGGTTGTGTACTTTTTTGAGTCTCCTGGGCCATGTGCTGTTTACAGCTGAAGCCACATTGCTGTGGAGAGCCACAAAGTAGTTCTGGCATGGTGGCCACGTTATGATGTCTGGTCTCTGCCTGTCAGTGACATGTTACAACTCAAGTTCCCTCTTCTCTTTGTTGCTGGTTACCACACGTTCACCACATGGTACCAACTTTCAGCCCTGTGTTGTCTGTTGGGTTAATCTTACTTGCAGGGGCATTAGTAGCTTCTACTCCTTGGTGTCTCATTTAGTAGACTGTAAAGGCAGAGTCAAAAGAAGCAGCTCAGTGAGTATCTCTGGGGTCATCTTTGTGCTTTTTCTGTCTGAAATCTCAGCTGAGAGCTCTGCCAACCCGGTGCCCTGGGAGCACAGAGTCCATGTGTGGCTCAGAAGCTACTGGTTTGGGGTTGGTGTCTCTGTCCAGCTGGTGTCATGAAGCTTACTTGGATGTGATAATTCAGCCTACTAGGCAAGCCTGCTGGACCTCTTGGTAATTTGCTGTGGATCAGTAAGTGCTGCTAATTAAAAAGGGAAGCCCTGTAAGGTTTTCCTCCTGGCTGAATTTAGATCTCTCAAGAATATGGCTTTATTTTTATGACAAATTTTATGTGAAATTTGCAGTTTTAATTAAATTGGCTTCACTGGGTTATCCTTTGGAGGAAGTAGGCACAGAAGCTGTTAGAGCAGGAAAACAGAAGGGGAAGGTGTGGCTTGAAATAAAAGAAAATCCTCTCTGTGCCCCTTTCCGAGCTGCCTAGAGGCTTTGACACTCTGGCTGTCATCATCTGACCTGGTTTATACACAAAACGAAGGCTGTAATTATAGGTGACTGTCTGGTGAGTGCACAGTGGGGACAAGCAGGCTGGTGGAGCAGTAGTGCAGCACTTAGTGCAGCTGTGGAGTTTTGGGTCTTGTCCTGGGTCTTCCTGGTGTGGACCACGTGCTTTGGAGCATGTGGTTTGAGAGAGTGGAATTTGGCACTAGTCAAAATGTGCTTTTCAGGGATGATCCAGGCACAGTTGGGGGGTGGGGGGGTGCAGGAGCAGCAGGAGTGTGCTGTTGGAGCAATGGAGAGGGAACCAGGCTCTGGCCCTGGTGTAGGAAGGAGGGTGCTCCAGCCTTGATGGGGAGGCCACCACATGGCACTCTGGCCTTGGAGAAGACAAACTGCTTGCTGCACAGTGCTTCAAAGGGCTTGGTGAAGCAGAACATGGATGCAGCTGTGTGCCAGAGGTGACAAGATGCACTGTTCTCTAAGGGGCTTCCTCTTTTTCAACAGAAAAAGCCAGAAGTGCCACCTCCCTCCACCAACCCATTTCTGGAGGATGAAACTGGAACAGAAACAGATGAGATTGTGATCGAGAAAACTGATGTGGACAAGGTAAGTCTTTGAAGTTCTTCACTTGTCAGCCAGGCATTCTCTGTATCAGGATCTCTGGTGGTGCCTAGGCTTTTCCCAGCCCATTGATTTGAAAGGTTTGTTTTCCCAGCAATTAATTCCACGCAGTTTTGATCCTCTGGGCAGCATACAGACTCCCAGCACAGCCATGGTTTGCTCTGGCTCACTTCACTGAAACCAAAGCAATCTTTATTTCAGTTAATAGTGCAGAGACAGTCTTGCAACGTGAGAGTGAGCTGGGTTCTGTTCTAGCCCATGGAGCAACAGTACAAAAATAACTACAGGGTTTCTGTCCAGGAAAGACCAACTAGCAGTGGTAGGTGCTCAGATCCCAGAAGAAGCTCCTGGTGCAAGCAGTTACAATTCCAATTTTGCCTTGTCAGCCAAGCAAACAAAGTCTGGAGTCATCAGGCAAACTCACTGAACTTTCAAGTGTCACTTCTTCACTCAAGATATATTATTACTTCTGGGGATTTTATCTCCACAGTGCTTTTCATCTGTTACCTCTGCAACAGGGAACACCTAACCACTTGTAAAAGCACTGGGTTTCCAGAGCTCTCTGCAAACATTAAGGGAGTGAATAGTAAATGCAGTTGTTTTAATTGGCACCAGTATCAAAGCCTGTAAGCCCCATATTTTTAACTCGCCACACAGATGTTTTCCAAGTGCTCAGTTCAGACTTGCTTGGGGAAGGTACCACTCTGTTGAGTCAGCTTACAGCCCAGTGAACAGACCTTTTGGAGGTAGTACCTGATGAGTGACCAGGGCCCTAGGGCCTACTCAGTTCTGTGCCCCTTGGGGAGTTTGTGGGTTGGTGGGTCTCCACCAGCACAGTTTGGTGCTCTGCATCCCATCCAGATTCTCCCAGGAACTTTCCATTCACAGCACAAGTCCTGAAACCAAACAGTTAAGCAAAATTTTGCTCTTCCCATTGAAATTCCACTTGGACAGTTGGTGTTGGAAAGACTTTGGGATGTAGAAGACAGAGATTGGGAACTTGTGGGAATGCCTGTGTGGTGTATTTCTTGCTTTCAAGTATCTGTAAGGGCTGGGGGGTCAGATTGGCTGGTGGGCTGGGCTGGCCTGAGAGGACATCCTTGGAGAAGTCAGTAGAGTTAGAAGGCAGGTGAAGAGAGAAATTACAAAGCTTTTTCTTAAGCTTGGTAAGGCTGGTTTTAATGAACATTAGAGTGCACTGCCCTGGCCAGAAACAGTTCAGGTGCTTCTGAAGAAGGACCTTCTCTGCTCGCTGTAGGTGGGCAGGTTGGTACAAAGCCATCCAATTAAGCTATCCCTTGAAGTACCCCTGTGGTGAGGCTGCCCTCTCTTTCTGGATATGCCCTATGTTAATGCTCACAACAGTGCAGTGCTGGGCTCTGCTGCAAGGGTGGCTGCCACGTGGGACCCCCTAAGCCCCAGTATTGCAGTTTCAGAGTGCCAACATCTGCGGGTTAGTTGGTGTGTCCATGTCAGAGGTCTTGTCTTCTGAAGAGGAAGAGGGACAGGAAGGGTTGAAGATGAAGAACTTTGAGTGGTAAGCTCTTCCAAGACGCTAGTCCTGAGAATTCAAATACTTGGGAGTGTAAGAGGGAGCACAGGGATGGGGGGGGAGGGAAGCCATGTTAAAAAAGACCCCCTTTTAGTGATCCTAGCAGTTCCTTTTAATCTGTTTACTTTGGATAGTAATGAAAGGAAACAGGGCCAGCTGCAGACCTCCTTACTGTGACAACAGTAACCTTTTATTATTTCCATCAAACTCAAGGAGGAAATAGCTTAAACATCTGCAGCTTTTGGACAGGATTGCACACTCAGAAATACAGCTTCACTGCTACTGTTAAAAGATTTAGTATTCCCTTCACCAGACACGCTGGGAGCAGCGTGATGCAAAGACACAGCAAACCAGTCCTGTGTGAGGAGTTGGCTCTTCCAGCCTGGTAAATCATAAACATGAATCTTCAGCTTTGCCTTAGTGCTGCCATCCCAGAGACTTGGCAACTGGAAGGCTTCTGTAATTACCACCTATTGTTTTCCTCCTGGCTCTGATGAGTGTGTGCATCAAATGGGCAGGCGCTGGCAGAGGGGCTGGGGTGGAGGATGCTGGGTGGTGGCCCTCTCCCAAAGCTGTAAAATCTTATATTCTCCAGTTGTGCTCTTAGTGGGAAGGTTAATGAAGCCAGTCTTGTAGAGGTGGTCTGGTCTTCATAAAGCTTGCTTTAGTTTTGCAGTCAAATGTTAATATTCATTGTGTCTTTGAGTCTTAATTACTTCTGTGAAGTGTTTGCCTAATCATTCTTTGCTATTTCTGCAAATAACTCCATGCCACCTCTTCTCATTTAGGAGAGTATGTCCTTTAGGCTCTCTTGTTTTGCTTTTCCTATACTAAAAAAAAAAAAAAATCTGCTGGAAAAATTCATATCTTCACTGGCTGGGAGCTGATCCTGGGTTTTTGTGGAGAGCGGCAGGAATTCCATTCCCGAGTCCCTGCAGCCCTCTTTGCAGGCAGTGAAAACTTGTCAGTGTGCTGGCAGGCAGCAAGGAATATTGTCTATCAGTAAAAAAAATTAAATTAGAAGCCTGGCTGTAGGGCAAAAATAGCTTAAAGGCACTGCCCATTCTGGGACTTAAACGTGCACAACGTTAAGTGTGTGAACAGTCCCGAGGCTTCAGTGGGATGTGCTTGGCCACTGTGTAGGGACCAACCTAAAGTGAGAGCAAAGGGAATCACTCCCAAATGCTGTATGTGCTTAATGCTCTAAATATGATTTCTAAAATAGAAGCCTTTGCATCCCCAGAAACAAGTTTCACAGCAGAAGTGATGCTGTGATGTTGCCTGTGTAAGTCCAGCTCCTCTGGTAATTGTGTTCTGTTTATCTAAATAAAGCTCACCCAGACGAAGCCGTAACTTTGAGTTATTATCCTTCATGCTCTAAAATGTAGGGATTTTTTAGTGTTGCTTCCAGATAGCTTCTGCATTTCATTTCAGAGGTGGCTAGTGGAGCCTTGTTACCATCTGAATGGTGAGGTTTTATTTACAAACTGCTTTTAGATTCTTCCACTGTGATCTGTTAGCATGCAGCAGTCTTCTCTTTAAGGACAGGAATATTTTACAAGCAGAAAGATAATTCCTTGGAATACCAATACCTGTGTGAGAGCAAGGGAAGACTTGGGCACAGCAGTGCTGTATATACTGTTGATTATTTCTATTTGATGCTAAGTGTGTGTGTAGTTATATATCTGAAGACTTTGATCCTCCTGTGCCATTGCATTACTGCTTCTTCTAGGTCTTACAGGGCAGCTTTGAAACCAACACTCCTAAATGTTTTCTTACAGCCAAAGAAGCCAAAGGTCCCTGACAATCCTTTTCATGGCATTGTTTCCAAGTGCTTTGAGCCTCACCTTTACGTCTACATCGAGTCCCAGGACAAGTGAGTAACCAGTGTGCTCCTTTGGGTTTCTTTGCTTTTGAATGTGTATCCTGGTTGCATCGTGCTGCATTCTGTACTCAAGCTGCAGAAAATGAATTTCTTTCTGCTTGCTGATGTCATGAGGAGCAGCATTCGTGGTTGGGGAAGGTTAGAACGAGTCAGGCCTTTGCCTGGGCGAAGGGGAGCGTTCAGAGGGCTGGGGCTGTTGGCTCCAGCTGTAATTGCAGAGGCTTGCAGGAACGATGCCCACTGCCTTTCTGTGGGTGAGGCTTAGTGTGTTGGAAATTGCTTCTGTTGCCTCTGCAATTCCCACTGCAGACACAGACCTTTCCTTCGCCTTCCACAAATAGTAGGTTTGCTTTCTCGGTAAAACACACATGTGGCTTCGTGGCAGAGGACTTTGGAGGTTTGCTTCATAGAAGTGAGTTATTGGAGATCCTTAGATGAAGGGTGCTGTAGATGAGCTGGCTGTAAGGTAACATTATCATCCCTCCCACGTTGGGATGTCCTCAGGGGCTTTAGTCCCAGGAACCCTTCTTCACCTGCCTGACCTGCAGCAAAATAATGTGATCAAAAGGAACTTTGAGCTCTGAGAAGTTTTTAGAGCTCTCACCACACTTTCTTGAGCACCTTGATTCACACCTGGCTTTAAATAACATCTCTGTAACAACTGCAGTGCCAGCTGGGCAAGAGGAGAGCTGGAAAAGGTTCAGTGTGGTCTTTTAGCAGGGGTTCAAGGCTGGGAAGGAGAAAGAGGTGCCTGTCTCAAGTAACTCATCTGTCAGGGCCCTTCTACCTTCCAGGGGCTTACAGATGAGGCAGTGCATTTCTCGAGGCTCATAGTGGCCTGATTTTGTCCAGACTCCAGGATAGCCATCCTGGAAAACCTTTCCTGTGTCCCATTAATCTTTCATGCTTAAAAATTAATGAGATAAATAAAGCCTTGCACAATGGTCTGTCGTGCTGGGCTTAGGTTCCGCTCTGCAGTATAACAAAGGGAAACATCTATTTCTGAGTAGAAACTTGTTTGAATATTTCTTCCCTTCTCACTGGGGGCCATTTTCTATCCCCATTTTGGTAATTCTACCCCTCTGCTCTCCTAGACCTTTCAGTTGCTTCCCCCCACCCTCTTTCCCTTTACAATACTGAGATGGTTTCTATTAGCTTTACAGCCACGGGCTTCGAGGAGTTCAAAGAAAACCTGCCACACTAGTCCCCATGCTGCCCCTCTCTGCCATAAACTGCCTTCCATTCTGATTTCCTCTCTTCTTCCCCCTTTGATTGAACTGGCAAAGAATCTTTTGCTGATGCCTGAAAACGAGGAGCTGCTTAGATAATTAATTATATGTTTGGGCTCTGAATAGTGTGAGTGGTGTCATGGTTTTGTCCAGCGTTGCCTTAAGTCTGTGGCAGAAAGCAGCCTGGACCTTTCCTTCTGAAAAACTGCTTCCATCCTCATTTAAAGAAACACAGCACCAAAATCTGCTGCAATTTAAGAGGAGGCTCCTGAAAAGACTTTAAAGGTGCTGCTCTCCACCCTTTGCTGCAAATATCAGATTTCTTAATGGCAAAGCAGATTTTGTTTCTGCCCCTCTGGGACAGCTCTTCTTTGCTGTCTGTGGGAGCAACAGGAGCATACACACAACTGTGCAGAGCTGTACTTTAGGGTGCTAAAATGCACATGTGTGTTCACAAAACTGGGGCTTTGTGGTATGTGTGTTTGTGGCTTCATGAGCAGAGGGGCTTCCATAACACCTGGTCCATGGAAACTCCTCTATGCATGGTCCAGGCATCTCGATGCCATCGCCCGTCCCCAGCGCCCGGCAGATACCAACTGAACACACCAACAACTTCTCCCACACTTAGATGCTCCCATGATTGACAGAGATGCAGAAAATACACCAAATAGATTGAATGAAAGAAAAGAGGAGGAGGAATTTAGGAATAGAAGGGATTTAAGAAGCAGAGTAGAATTCCCTTTTGATGATTTCATTTCATTTCATTTCATACTTTCTCTTGGTTCAATTTGGAGAGTCCTTGCTCCTATTAAATATGCTACTGTTAGGAAATACCACATTTGTGCTACTAGAGAATTTTCTTAGGAGTTTTTTTTGCAGAGTCTGTAGAGAAGAATGTCTGATTTCCATAGCTCCCCTTCCTTCTTCATGTTTAGTCTCCCAGCAGCTTTTTCTGCCAAAGTCTTTGTGCCCCCATTGTACTGCACAGAGATCATTAGCCATTCTATTGTATTTGGGCCAACTGAGACTCACATGAAAGTTTCACTGACATCAACTGAGGTTTACCTTAATAATATATGAGTTCCCTTAGTGCACAATATCCTGATGTTTTGCTTGTATCAGTCTTGTGCTGAAATAAGAGCAGTCCTTGTCACCTGCCTTTAACAGGCAGTTTGTCCGGGTTAGGACCAGAACAAGCATGAAGCTCTAGCTCTGCTCTCTCAGCTCTTTTGGACAGCTGTGTTTGCTCCTGCATCCCAGTTGACAAGACCTTTTGAGGTTGGGGGGACCAGGCAGACTGGGAAAATGGAGATACATTTCACTTTGCCTGGGAGAAGAGGAGAACGTGTGGAGTAAGCATAAAGAAACAAAAGCCATTGACATTCCTCAGCACTCTCGAGGCTGAGGGAACGAAAAAATAAACCAAAGTGGCTGGTGAATACTAAGAAAGCTTTGCTTTGTTGCTCAGATGGAGCAAAGTGCAGATGCAGAGGTGGAAATGCAGCTGTTTAGTGGGACTTTTGACAAGGAGCAAGCCATGTCTGCTTTACTTGAGACCCAGGAGGAATGCCGCAGCCTGCAGCACGTGTGAGCCCTCCTGCAGCAGCCATCTGTTTGGCTCTCCTACAGCTACAGTGAGGGGTAGATTTTGCCTTGCTGTGGTCAAATACAATCAGTGTTTCAGTTCAGCCTCCAATTGCTTGTGCCAGCCTGCAGATCTATCACATCCATTGAGCAGCTCGATGCTTTGACAGTTCTTGTAACAAAGCTGAGGAACTGTGTGTCTGTGGAATCAGAGCTGAGTAAAGTACTTGAAGCAGCAAGGAGTAAGCATAAAAAGGGGCTGCTTCTCTTTGCAGTAGCCTTTGAGCCTAGCTGAAATGCTTTGCTTTGTGATTTAAAGCCCTGATACTGCAAGCACATTTCTGTAGATCAGTTTGGCCCCGTGGAAGGAGCTCGTCTGTTTTGGTGCAGAGATCTGTAAGTCTATCAGGGAGAGACAGGTCACCTCTTCTGCTTGTGTGGTGGGGCTGGTTCTTTGGTAAAGTAGAATCAGAGCAGCATTTTCTCTTTCCCAAGACAAAAAGAAAGGTAGGACAGAAACTGAGGGAAAATTTTCATCCTGTGTGGGTTTTTCCTCCCTTTCTGTGGCAGACATAAGTGAGAATGTGCTGAGGAGTCTCAGTCACTGTGCCTGGTGCTGGCAGCAGCATTGTGCCCATCCCAGGAGAACCTCATGCAGTCCCTCTGCACAACCTCCTGTGGTGCCCTGTGAACTGGTCTACAATTAGGAGAACATTTCAAGTTAGTAGGTTTTTAGAGAAGTTTTTTCATTTCTGTGGATAGCATTGCAATTCTGTCAAGTCTCTTCCTGGAAAAGAAAGTGAATATATTAACTATAAAGTAATGCTTTTTTAGTTATTATTTTTTAAGCTGTAGTTCAGTTTCTTACAGTTCAGGTTCTCTCCCATTCTTCTCCTAAGGATTTGACTTTCTCTTTGGGCACCCTGGGTCATGGCACAGCACAGCCATGACAGGGCCTGTGCTGTGGGGAGGGGAGAGCTGGGGGAAGTGGAGACAAGACCGTAGTGGAAACGGGAATATAAAACTCAGGAACGTCCCAGCTCCTTTTGGTCACCAGAGTGCCACTCTGCTCTGAAATGTCTCTATACTCCTCAAAAGGTAAACCTCCTGGTGGAAGGTTGTGTGTATTTGAGTGTCTGGGGGAGGAGGTTTATTGCTGTGATCTGTTTTGTCTGGCAGAGGTTACTCCACTTAGCTGAGCTCCAGTGTCAGGAGAGCTGGTCTTGGTTCCTGACACGGATGTGCTGTCTCTGGAGGAGTAGGACTGGAGGAACTCCCCAAGATCAGAAGACTTTGTTGGTTATGTACTGATGGTTCTGGCCCTCTGCCACGCTGAAAAGCCTTTTTTTTTTTTTTGTGTGTGTGATTAAATGGAGAAGTTTTGCTCTTGCCTAAACCCCAAACTATTTGAGTGAGGACCACTTGAGACAATAGAAGGGCTTCTTGTGCTTTTAAGAAGAGTTTAAGTAGGAAGTGCACTTTGCCTCACTGAATAAAACTTCTTTAAAGGATGTGTGAAGCTGTGCAAAACCAGGTGGCAACCAAATGGGACCACGAAATGGCACACCATTTTGAGCACATCCCTGTAAAGGCCGTATTCCCCGAGGGCTGCTCCGGATCCTGCTGATATGGGAAGCCTGACTGTTACTTTTGCTGATGCCAGGAGTGAAACTTGAGCATATGCTTTATGCACTTGCATCAAATATGCTGAACCCAGTCCTGGCAGGCTCACAGGCTTTTATATGTGACTGGAGAACAGATTGAAGCTGACACTGAAGCTCTTGAGTACAAAAGTCGTTATTCATCGGTCCAGTCCTCGTTATTGTATGAGCTTCGTGCTGAGAGGGTGGAGGTAAGAAAAGGCTGGAATACCCAGCCTCTAAAATCTGAATGTTTGCTGGTGGCAAACAGAACATCTGCTTTTCAGCATTATTGTCTCTCTTCCCTGTTTCCTCCCCCCACATACTAAAATATAGTTCTGTTGTTCCCCTGCATCAGAAATCTCAGCGAACTGATTGACAGGTTTGTGGCTGACTTCAAGGCTCAAGGTCCCCCCAAGCCAAACATGGACGAAGGAGGAGCTGTCCTGCCCAGCTGTGCCGACCTCTTTGTGTACTACAAGAAGTGCATGGTGCAGTGCTCCCAGCTCAGCACAGGAGAGCCAATGATAGCCCTGACCACCATATTCCAGAAGTACCTTCGGGAATACGCCTGGAAAATTCTGTCTGGAAACCTGCCTAAGTGAGTTTCGCTTCCCAGATGCTGCTGCACTGTCTGGTGAGACATTCCAGTGCAGAGCAGATGCTTTATAAAGATAATTAATAAATACATACTTGCAAAGGCTTCACTGTCAGACACACCACGTAGCAACTATATGACTGCATTTACTTCCAGGTTTTCTCAAAAGTTCAGTTTGCTGCTCTGAGAAACAGCAAGAGACCAAATGGACAGTCACAGCATTGTTTTGCTTTTAAAGGCCCCTGGAGGATAGCTCCATATTTTGGCTTTGATTCACAGTCAGATTTACAGTTTCTTGAAGTTCCTTTTGAAGTGCAAGCCCATGCCTCTTCAGAGAGGTCTGGCTTTCAGAATCGCACTTATCCTGCCACTGAGTCAAAGTCATCCTGTGATTTTTAGCTGGACATTATACATACCATAATTTATAACAAAAGTGGTTTATTTGTGTGATGCTAAAGTGCTTACCTGTGCCTCCCTCTGCTCTGTAACATTTTATGTATGTATGAATAAAATATGTAGCTGTAAATCTAGTAAAAATAAAGGAAATTGTTATGGCTTTACACCAGTATGGATAAGTAGGTGTACTGGCCAAAGGTGCTCCCTGAGATATTGCCAGCTGCAGATAAAGTTGTAAGCTATTTAGCATCATCAGTTTGTGTCCTTGTAAACCTGGGAGCAGCAGAATGAATTTCTGAAACCAGTAAAATCTTTTACAGATGGAAGGTTGGGGGGGGAGAGGGTTACATCCAGACAAGTGGAAAGATAAATTTAATGTGCATTCTCCATCAGACCTCAGTTACATTCTTTATACACATTTTTTTGTGTGCTCCATTTTTGCTGTCCAAGATAAATATCACTGTCCTATTTTTTTTAATGGGTTTGGATTATAAAGAGTTGAGAGGTAGGGAATTTCCTGACTCTAAACTGTTCTGAGTCCTCCTTTGTCGATACACAGCAGTTAATCACTGGAAGATTGTGGAAAGAAGCTGTATCTTCTATAATCTACTGTGTTGATATCATCAGTTTTTAAAATGGGGTACCAGAGTTTCAAATGCATGTTGACATCTCTGTAGGACCAAGAAGAGAAATAGGACAAGCTGCCTGAGTGTTACTGAGATTTTCCTGTAATCTTTAATTAGATTTTGAGTAAGTGGCAGTGAAGGTGAAGCTCGCTGGGGAAAGCTGTGTCATGCTGGAATCCTAACCTGCCATGTTGGGAATGAATGAATTGTCCTTTGCCTGAAGATACAAAGTTCAGTTTGTCTTCCCAAAAGCTCTTCTTTAACCAGAACAGCAGCTGCAGCTTTGATGCAGAACTACACTGATCTGTGTTGCACAGGGCAGTGGGTGCCATGGTCATAACAGCTTTTTTATGGCATTGCAATCTTAATTTTGCAATATGTGCCTGTTGTCTGTATGCCTGAGAGCCTTACAGGTTTTGTCTTTAATTATCCTTTCCCCAGGACAACCAGCAGCAGTGGTGGACTCACCATCACTAGTTTGCTGAAGGAAAAGGAAGGCTCAGAAGTGGCAAAGTTTACTTTGGAAGAACTCTGCCTCATTTGCAGCATCTTGAGCACTGCAGAGTACTGCTTGGCAACTACCCAGCAGGTGAGCTTTTTTCTGTGAGAAAACCTGTTTAGTTCTAAGAGCAACCTCTTCTGCAACGAGATGCTGAGCTGCTCCCCTTCAGGGGTAAGCTGCTGTGGAGACTGGAAGGGTCAGAAGTACTCAAATATCTGTAGTAGTGTCGGCTCCACATAGCATCTTGTTGGTTATTGAGCTCTACATTATTAAATCTATATTTCAAAGAATGAGAAGTATTGATTTTTGCTGTTTCTACCAGAGAAAAGTAATTTTCTTGTAATCCTGCTTTGCAGCATCAGTTTTGGATTCAATCCTTCTATACTTGGTACATAATTGTTTTGGATTGGGGAACAAATTGAAAAAAAACCCAAAACCCTCAAACTCTTCTCGTGGTTCATGGTCCCCCTTTTATAAAAGAAAGAAATTTGGACATAATAAATGCACAAAATATGGGGGCAGGATGGAGTGAGGACATATTTATGCTGATAAGCTTTGGATCCACAATGCTTGTTACCTTCAGGTGCTTCCAAAGTGCTGTATGTTAGTGGATGAGCTGTGATGTTTGGCTGTATCAAGACCTCTCCACCACTGGAGCTGGCAGTCCTACTCCTCTGCGGTTTGGGCACAGGCAGGGTGTTGAAAAACATCTTTATTTCAGGACAGGTGCCATGGTGTTAAGCTAGAATATTAGCATGGCCTACTAGGGTTACATATATGACCTTGGAGGTTTAGTTCTTTGGGGACATGGTGCCACCACAGGCCATCTTGGCAGATCAGAATGTCCGGGTTGTCCAACAAGGAGAGGTTTCCATTGCTCACGGTCTGAGCTTTGGATGTAGTCTGGGCACAGATAGGTTTTAAGAATCTGACTTTTCCAGGACAAAAAGTTTTTGAGAATGGTCACTTCAAGTAAGAAACCTGATCTTTCTGTTGCTTGTTTTGTTTCCTAACAGTTGGAAGAGAAACTCAAAGAAAAAGTGGATGCGAGTCTGGTGGAGAGAATCAACCTGACGGGAGAGATGGACACTTTCAGCATGTATGTTCAGCAGATGCATCCTCCCACAGTGTATCAGACATCCCAGTTTGTCAGCCAGATGGTGCTGGAGTAATACAAGCCCAAGATCCCAGCGTCATAGGACCCAGCCAGGAGTAGGACCCACCCAGATACGCGGCCAAGGCATCTGCATTTCCCTGGTGAAGGAATGGTCATCCTTGGCTGCTCCAAGAGCAGCAGTAGTGCAGACTTTAGATGTAGTTTTTCCCCATCATCCCAGCCAAAGGAACAAGAGCACTGGAAAGGGGAAAGGAAATAGTGAGTTTCCATTCGAAACACCATTTGCATCTTGGCAGCTCTGAGAGGTGGCTGTTACATTTCAAGAAAGGAAGCTATTTCAGTACATTCCTTCCTGCTTTGACTTCCCACTGTTAATCAGCAGCCTTGTCAGTATGATCAAACCCCATTTCAGATGACATAAAAGACTGATCCAATCTTATATTTGGGGATGATAATTGAGGGAAGATTATCGTTCATTAAAATAACTTTTCACGTAACGGTGCTAAAAATATTCCCCTCTAACATCTTCTCCTCTCCACCACTGACAAACAGATTGAATATTTTTTAGAGAAAGAAATTGAGGCAAAAAAATAATTATTCTGCCTCACATAAGACAAAACCTTGGCAAAGCTGGGAAAAAATCTGTACCACCAACTCTCCTTCTCCCTTAAACGAAGATTTAGCCCAGATAATAGTAAGATTTTTTTTTTTTAGAATGCTTCCTTCCTGTGATTCCTCCTCTCTTGCTCCAGTGGGCAGGATCCAACTGAATCTCCATCCAGGTTTTTCACATGGTCTTGGGCTCCATTCCAGACTCCATCCCTTCCCTTTAGATTATTTCTCAGACCTTTTTAAGAGTGAGTCCCTGTCAGAATGCTGGGGTTGCTGCATCTGCTAAGCCAAAGCAAACTAGTGAGCTAAAATATGCCAGATGGTGGGATTTTCTTCACAGGGACAAATTGAGGGTGAGTTTTGTGTTTTCTGGTGACCTGTCTGGTGGGAGCCAGCTACCTTGAGTCGCTGCTCAGTTCCCACAGAGGCTGCCTCCCGAGGTGGTTGGTCATGAGCAGCCAGTGCGAGGGGCTTTGGAAACTGTTTAAATGTATAGTTCATGTTTGCTGTTTTGGACAGTTTTAAAGTTAAACTGAGAGGCCTGATGTATCTTGTAACAAAGGGTTTTAATTGACTTTCAGTCTGTTCCAGTGTAGTGCTTTGTCCAGGCTTCTGTCAGTGTAAGCCGTGGCTATAAACATCTCTGGCATTGCTCACTCAACATCAAACAAGTTGTTTCTTCTGGGATTTGATGTTGTTAAGCACATTCATAAAGAAAGGGATAAAAGGTTGCTGCTCACAGCCCCCCCAAACAGTGTTTTGTCCTTCACAGAAGGTGCAGAACACCCCAAAGGCACACAAAGAGATCACCTCAGGCTTTTACCCCTGGGGTGGGTGAACAGCTTCTTTAGGAAATGTGGGAAAGATAATGAGCTATTCGTGAGGCCTAAGGAAGGAAAGTTATTGTCAGTGTAATCTGGAAATCCACAGCTGCCACCCCCTGTGTGGCATTATGGGCAGCACTCAGAGGCCTGAAGTGTTGAACTAACTGGAGTAAGAACTTTCTGTACCAGGACTATACTGCTCATTTATGACCTCAGATCCAGATCTGTTGGCTTCTGTGTGTCTATCAGTAATCATACGAGGATGCATTAACTGCTGCCTGCATACTGTTATGTGCTGCCTGGGACAAAGTTTTCAGGTGGCTTCTCACCCAACCAGGATCCAAGTCCTCTTGCTTCACATTTGCCACACTCTTCTTGCTTCACCACTGCCCCTCTGCAGCAGATATTTCCTTTGGAGTGCAGACAAACAGGTTTATCTCCCTGTTTACAGTCTTGTTTTCAGGGGAGAGCGTGTACTCTGTGACCCAGCTCCGGACAGTCTCCTGACACACGGAGGAGACTGGTGATGAGCCACTGTCCTTCCACTGAGAGGGTTGGGTTTCATTCTGGTGCTGAACCACAGCTCTTTCCTGCAAGTGGCTGCCAGCGGGCGCCTTGCGGGGGTCAGCTGTGCTCCAGAGACGTTATTTCAGTCCGGCTCCCTTGGCATCGCTGGAGCTGGTGGAATCCCCCAAGGGAGTAAATCCTGTTGTGCCCAGCAGAAGCAGAGGGACCAGCAGAAACGGTCACGGGCTTTTTTTATCCCAACACAAGTTTCAGGTCATGTAACTTGAAGCCAGTAGTCACTTCATCTCCCATACTAATTTTTCCAGCTAATTTGGGATGTGTTTGCCCGTACAAACAAATTAATTGCTCTGGAGGAACAGTCTTTTACTTGGCATCCTATTCCAGTCTTTATGGGGAGAGCTGTAGGAAAGGGACTAAACAACCTCTATGGGTTATGATGAGGGACAACTCCTGGATCCCAGCAGCAGAATTAGGAGTGGGTGATACTGCATCTCCATGAGGAGTTGGACACTTAAAATATTTTCAGTACTAAACTCCAGAGTGTTCACCACAACTTCACAAAGACAACAAGGGGGAGGAAAAATGGTTTGAGGGAGCATTGGTCAGATTTCTTGTGGATCTGTGGTTCCCATCTGTGCTACCAACACAAGAAAGAGCAAAAGCAAAACCCAGTTCTTACATATAGAATCCTGAAGTTGTAAACAGGCATCTGTGGCAGATTTAAAGTTTATGCTGCTTTTAAAACCTGTACTTACTCAGTGAAACATGGTCACTTCGAGCAGAAGTTGTCTGCAGTGTGAGTACTGGGTTACGTGCTGTTGAGGGTGGTCCAGGTTGCTACAGTGTTTCTTAGCTGTTGTTTTAGGATCAGTTGCACCTTCATGCACATCGTAATACGGTGGCATTGAATATGTCTCTAAGCAATATCATGCTGTTTAAAAAGAAAAAAAAACCCAAAACAAAACCAAGGGAGGGGAATGTGTTTGACTAATGTGTCAGTTCGTCTGGTATATGTCTCTGAGAAACTCAAACAATGGATGGCGGCGATCCTAGACATAGTGTAAATAAGACATCTCCCTCCATCTCCTCAAGTGGGACACACAGAACTCCTACAGATGTGCTGCTTAAACCCCCCTTGCAGCTTTCTCTGAGTGGTAGAGCACTGCCTGTGAGTAAGTGGAGAGAGGATGAGGTGTGAGTTTTATGAAAGCTGGGTTACATGGGGAGCTGAACCCCAATCTGGGCTCAGTACTGGGGCGTTGGTTCCTCCCCTCTGATGCAAAGGTGGGGGTTATATCATGCTGTTTAAAAAGAAACCAGCCCTTTCAGTGTGTCAGAACACAACAGGTCAGCTGTAACATTGCCCTCTCTAGACAAAATCAAGCTGTGTAGCTCCCTGATGAACAGCATGCTGAGCTTCCTGGCTTCTTTTCAGCACAAATCTTAGCCCTGTGTATCCACAGCATAACGCCCCTGTCAGTGTTTGGTCAGTGATTTTCCTCCTTTCACCAGTTCTGACACTGTGTTGCCGAGTGCTGCACTAAAACCCGTGCTTGACTTTTTATTTTCTATTTTATTTGCAGTGTGATCTCCAACAGCATACAGCTGCTAGTGCAGGACCTGGATGCAGCCTGTGACCCTGCCCTGACCGCTATGAGCAAGGTAAGGATGGATTTGTGTCGGGGAGAACATGCACATGGACATCTGGTGTGCTTTGATTGCTCGATGTCCCTATTGACATACCCTGTTAGGCTGCCTCCAGACGTAGCCATGTATTGATTTCTCCTTGCTTCTCAAAACAGCAGTTGCTGTTGTTATAAATATATTCTTCACTCCAGAACCCCTTTATCCTGTGGATTAAAGCTTTTCGTTCTGTCACGGCACGTTAAAACACACGGGTAATAAAATACTGTCTGTAAGTATCTAAGGCTTTCTCTTTCCCCTCCTGATGCCAGTGAGAGCCTTTAAAATCAAGAAAACTTTGGCTACCATGAAATTTCAAACACACCTTCTCACTTGCTCTGCTTTGTGCTCTTTGACAAGGAGTTTTACCAGCCTGTTTGTTTGTGGCTGTTAAACAGGGGTGCTCCAAGGGTAATAGGGAATTGAGGCCGAGTCCTATTGCTTCCGTGATCCTCAAGGATATATGAAGCTGTTCCTAGAGAGGCCCACGTGATTTGTGCTTAAGGATTTGGTTGCAGTTTCACTGCTGGCTTTTTATACATTTGAAATGCAGAGCTGTGATTTCTTGCCAAAGTATTGTGAAAACCCAGACTGCTTTAGACAGAGGTGAAGACAACAAAAGCGGATTGAACTATTATTTTTTATTTAATTAGAAATATTAAATGTAGAGCTCCATTTTTGCAGGATCAACACACAGTCTCGCTGCCATGAATTTTAATAGCTTTCTGCTTTATGATGTATTCCAGCTGTAACTCACCCCACCACCCCCAGCTAGTATTTGAAGTGGAATGCAGCTGGTAATAGAGCTTGTACATGTTCCAAATGAAAAGAGGCTTATTCCCCCCACCCCCTAGTAAAATAACACCATTAGGAAGGGCTCAGCACTTCAGGTGTTGTGTGTGTGTGTATGTGCCATGTCAGCTCCTTAAATCTCCCAAACCTGCATAGCGTAGTAGTGTTTGAATCACTTGGCTCTGAGTGTTTATACCCAAGTCAACCACAACCTTGGGAAAGCAGCAGCTGGTAAGACATTTATTTTTGTCTTTGGAACACTGGTAAAATGCAGCACATGTGATGGGTCTGATGATACATAAACAAGTGAAGTGTTATGAAATTATTTAAATAAATACTTGTCACTTGTGCACACGTTCCACGATTTGCATCAGACGGAGTCGCTTTCATGTGATGATTTTTACTAGACCTGGGTTTGGTGCAAGAGGTTTTTTTACTTCACCCTCCTTCTCCCTTTCTTTCAGGGCTGGGTTATTACTCTGACAGTTGAATAAGAAATGTGTATAATTATTTAAATGCAGAGTTAGTATTTGGACATGTAAAATTTCAGTCTTCGTTACAGGAATAAAGACTGTGTGCCTGATCCATTCCAATTTTCCTGTACTGGGAAGGCGTATCTGTCTCAAACCCCTGCTTCATTAGGGCTTTTCCTTTGTTTAGCTTCTCATTTACTTCACTCTGGCATCCTCCAACACAAAGTATTCCAGGTCCTTTGTTGGAGTCTGGCTTTTTTTTTTTTTTTAATTCTTTTTTCATTGCAAAAATGTTCGGTAACTATAGAGGTAAATTAAGAAATACTTAAACCTCCAAATCCACTTTGGCTCCAGGCCACTTTGAGAGATTTAACACAGAAAACAGCACCATGAATATTGCTTTCAGCTGGGAATGGTGCTCAGTCTCCCTGATTCTTTACTTTGTGTGTTCTGGAAGAAACAGTAAAGGATGAGAAAGCCTTGTATTACAAAATCTGTAGGCGATAATCTTAACTCAAACTTTACAACAGGTGTAAAATGACCAAATGTGGCTGCAGGATGGGATGCTGGGATGTGAGGTGGGAGAGGAATTTGCCCTAAACCCCTGTTGTCATATTCTGGAGTACAAAGCACCGTGACCGTGTTGTACTGATCTGCAGCAGGCGCTTGACTTGCCCGGTGTGCTTGATTTTTAATTGTGGGGAGGAGGAAGCTGCTGATCCACATGGGTTATCCTTTCCCCAATTAACTTTATGGATTGCAGTGGAGAAGATTTGATTTAGTTGCCGAATTAAGCATCGATTTATATGTAAAACTGCGCCGAGGGACGCGTCAGTGACTCGTGTCGATCGCTTGCTGGTTTTGGATATTTTTGCTAAAACCTTCTGGCACAGCAGCAGTTTCCTACTTCCTTACAACTGAGTGGACACCAGCAAGCACTGGAACACAGAGCTCTAATAATCTCCCCAGTACATACAAGGAAAGACCCATGAGCACAGCGATGGGAGCTGCCAGCTAATTAGAAGTCAGCACGAACGTGTTTCAGTCATCACTCGGTGCAGCGGTGCAAACCACAGAAGATGATGGAGGCAATTTCAAAGGCACCAACAGCTGCTGCCTGCAGCCCCCACAGCTTTCCTTCCCACCCTGGTCTCTTCCTGCATGAGTGACATGAGGTCAAGGCAGAAGGTGCTGGTGCAGCAGTTATAGATGCTGCTCGGGCGCAGTCTGGAGCCGGCAGTGCGATGCCTCTGAGCATGGGGACACCTGGAGACAGATTCATCCTCCACTAAATCACGAAGCAACTTCTTTTGCTAGGGACCCTTGTGAGGGCTGGATATGGAGGAGCAATCTGGCAGACCCTCATTTGGCCCCTCCACCCTGCTCCCAGCTCTCTGGGGACACAGGAACCATGTTGGGGACATTGAGGACTCAGCACCAGGCAGACCCTCTGCTGTGCCTAGAAGGTAGCACAACTCTTATTAGGCCCCAAACTGCCCCAGTTTCACTCAAGGTTTTTCTCTTCTCTCCTTTTTACAAAAGCCACCCTAAAATCTTGAGGGTCCTGAGGTGTTTGTGGTAAAAACTGGCTCTGAAGGTAGCACCAGGTCTTCAAACCCAGGTCCTGCCCTTGCAGGTGGCCGTGTCACCCCGTATCTTTGTGGCATTCAGGTACTTTTCAACTGCTGCTGGGCACCCTGAGTGCTGAGCACCCTGTGTCCCTTCAGCTGGTGGGTGTGAGAACTCACTGCTCCTGCTCCTTGGGTTCCTCTTCAGCTTGTGGATGTAAACTGAGTGGATATCCGAAGGAAAACATAAGAGGAGGGAAAAAGAGGAATAAATTTCAAGTGACAGGAACAAAGCTTTACCAGAAGAGTTGGGCTCATATTTCTTTTGATGACTTTTCAGTATGTGTACTATGTCTTTCTCTGCAGCTACTGGGTGGGTTTTTTTTCAGTAGAAACACACCCACACACTCACACACAAAGGGCTATTTTTACTGTTAGTGCTTTACAACCAAACCTTTAAAGTATTGCTTTTGGAATGGAGACCAACAGAATGAAAAAGCTACTGTTTATTGGTGTTGAGATAGTTCACCTCAGCAGGTCCTTCCCACTTTCTGTCCGTTCCCACTCTATGGGGATGGGTTGATGGTTGAGGATCACTGTCTGTTGAGGAGGGCTGGTGCTGGGAACTTGTGAATCCATCACAGAGATGGGCATGAAGTGTTATCTTTGTGTATGACAAGGACCACGAGGAGTAGAAAAGCTGTTGTCTCTTGAGCACATTTCATAGAATCATAGAATGATTAGGGTTAGAAGTGACCCCAGAGGTCATCTAGTCCAACCCCCCTGCAAGAAGCAGGGACACCCCCCAACTAGATCAGGTTGCTCAGGGCCTCATCCAACCTGGCCTTGAACGTCTCCAGG
>VXBZ01007433.1:856314-869489 GCA_013399135.1 Heliornis fulica | reverse complement strand
GGTTAATGGTTGGACTGGATGATCTTAGGGGTCATTTCCAGCCTTACAATTCTATGATTCTATGATTCTATCAGGCTTCCATCCTCCCCCGTTGAGTATATGCTCCGTAGTCGTTTCTCCGAGTGTGAAGTCCACATTAGTCAAGTAGGGGAATGGTGTTTTCCTCTTCACAGAACTTTTTCTCATCTTGATTGTGTTGGCTCTCAGCCAACACAATCAAGAGCTTTCTGGAAGAGTGCCCTCCCGTGTGCATGTCCAGGGCCCAGCAGACCTCCAGCCTTGGCTGGACCTCAAGTTCAGTGTGTAATATGTGTGTTATGGAATTACTAGTATGTGGTAAAATGCAGGTTCTGGATACAATCAAGATACTTCCACTCTGTGAATAGCTACACAAATCCTGGCAGGCTGCTGGGGTTTTTAGGTACAATAGCTTGTTTGTTTGACCTTGACCTTGCACTGTAATGCTTTGTATGGAGTTTATAGCAGTTTATTTACATGGAGTTTGTGTGCAACCTCTCAGTTCACTTAGACATCAGTACAGATTAGAGCTAAAGAACTTCTGCTTTAACCCAGGGTCGGTTGGTTATTTGATATACTTAATGTGTCTGGGGTGAGCTTGAGAACACAGTGCTTTTGAAAAGCCACCCAGGTTGTTTTGCATGCAGAAGACTGGATGACTCCAAACACTGACATATAGTTGTGTCATTTTCTCTTCTCTGCAGCTCGTTCATTCCCAAGTTCATCAACCATCTCTTCAAGTGCAAACCCATTAGCATGGTGGGTGCAGAACAGGTAAGAAAAAGTAGTTGCATTGTCTGTGATATTTCATCACTCCTGTGTTCAAGAAGCTGAGATGGGGTTTTGTTAGGAAGGGGCAGGGACCTGAGTTACATGTCCTGAGCTCTGGGATGGCTGAGGCAGCGAGGATGCACAGGGAAAGGGGAAGCTGGTTTATAGTTGTCCCTAGGTATAGTTGTACCTGCCCTGGGAAGGGGGGTCCTGGGCCCATTCCCAAGCAGGGGAGCTCTTGCTTTGCCAAAGTGACAGCACAGGAACAACAAACCTCTTTGGGTGTCACGGTGAGATTCAGGCTTCAGTGTGCCTACACAGAGGAGATAGTTGCTTATGGCAGAGACTATTGCAAGAAGTTCTAGTGTCCTTCTCAGAAAGACTGGTGTTCATGTCCTGTCTTCCTAAAATCTCCCTCTGCTGCTGCTGTGACTTCTCTTGGGTTCAGACTCAAGCCTCTTGCTTCTCTGTTCCAAAGGGTGGGGTTGTGTCAGCCGGTAGTTGATGGATGAGATGTGGGTCCCCTTCAAAAAGTGCCAGAGTGGAGGGTGGCCGGTGGAGGGGGCCTGTGCAGCAATGGCTTTAATTCTTTACTCCTGTGTATGTCTGCTCCTTAAAAGGAATTGATGTAGGAAGAACTATTTGGAAGGGGAAGTGAGACCACAGGAAAACTTAAGAGAGAAAAACATACACACACAAAACCCCCAAAACCACCAAATCCCAAAACACCCTCCCAAAACCTGAGTTGTCCCACAGTTTCTCAGTCTTAAACACCAAGACTTTTTTAAGGTATTGAATCCATAACACACAGGCAGAGTGCTTGGTCTCGTGACAAGTGTGTATGCCAAGAGCAGGTTGGTTCCTACGCATTCTGTGCCTAGACCCGCTGACGGCGGCGCTTGGCGCGATGTGCCCGCGGTGGCGCCGTGCCAGCTCCCAAGCGAAGCGATGCCGGATCCTCCCGGGGACTGTGTGCACAGCTCCCAGGTGCTGGCTCCTTCCTCTCTGAGGAGACGAAGCCGTGGGAGCCCAAGGCAGCTCCACAGCTTGGTGGCAGTTTTGCTAGAGCCTGTGTCCTGGCTGAATTCCAGCGAGCACAAATAGCTGTTTACCTCCTCCGGTTTGCCTGCCAGTTACAGACGGCTGGAGTCTTCCTCTCCTCTGAGCCGTGAGGGAAGGGTGGGCTTGTGGAGGAGTGGTGCAGTGTTTTCTCTGGTCTGCCCCCAAAATTGATAAGCAGAAGCTCCAAGGTTGGTGGGTGTTTGCAGTCCTGTGAGGTGAGGGATGCTGCTGTGTCTTCAGCCAGGGTGGTTTATTCCCTGTGTGCATGGCCTGTGCACCTCGCTCCTTGGGCATTGCCAACACGGGTCAGAATGGTGCTGTGTGGTGAGAGGAGCTGTCTCCACTTCTGCAACTCGGTGACTGGGACTCAGGGGAGGGATCACCCAATGTCTGGGGCTCAGGACTCTCCCTGTTGCACTTTGAGAGCTGTAGGTACCATGAAGTGGTGAGACATGATCTCAGGGGAGGAAGGGTGTTGAATTATCATGGCTTAAGGTAATTTATGTGTTTCTGTTGAAAAGCTGCCCCTGTCCCCAAGGTGACACAGGGTATTTCTTACCTTGAGACCATTGGTGTTGCTCTGACCCTCCATCTCCCACCCTGCCTGCAGTCCAGGACCCCACTCTTCTTCCAGGGTGATGTTTGGATGAGGCAGGCTTTCAGCTGCTCCCCCGTGGGCTGATGAAAAAATAAAACAGAAAAAAAAAGCAGAATCATCCCTAATGGAACTGCTATGAACTTCAAATCGGTGTCTTAAAAGCTGCTTTGGTTTTGGGTATCAAAGATGGGTTCTGAGCAGTGTGTGTCTGCAGAATGAAAACAGCTTTGCATCAAAACCTTTCTCTTTCTTAATGAAAAGCAAACGAGCGAAGCGCAATTCCTGCTCGTCCTGTGCGATGAGCAATAACCTGAGAGTGGCTAAATGAAGGTTTCTTAAATAGGCATCTGAAGGGATTAACTGGTTGCCAGCAGTGTCTAATGTTAAAAGGTTTTCATGTAACTATATTGCAGTATCAGGCACGATTTGGTTCTCTAAAGCAGACTGGGGGGGTTTCATTACCCTGATTCACAGTGAATCTCATTTTAAGTGGGACATACCCTCCTGGGGTTAGATGTACAGAGGTCTTCAGAAGCTGGTCTCCTCTGTCTCTGCCTTTTGAAAGCACCCTGGTCACCCACAGCCATCTTTCTGCACAGCTTTGTCTCCCCCAGTTGTGTTGGAATACACTGTCCTGGCTTTTCTGGGCCCTAATGCAGCTTTTCTGACTCTTGGCCAATAGTCATGTTTGAAGTTGTCCCCAGGGTGCTACTCTCGGACGTGGTCGCTGCGGGGGACGGGGCTTGTGGGCTGTGCTTTTTCTGTGTTCATGATAATTCTGTGTCTCAATGAGCTTTGGCAGGGAGAGAGGGATGCCAGGGACCTGGAATGGGTATTGGGGAGGGGGGTGGGGTGGAAAATCTGGGAGGGGATGGAGCCTGCGAGTGCTGCATCTGCGCGACAGACAGTGGAGTGTGCAAAGCTCCCGGGAGAGTTTTCATTGGAAAGGTGTGAATTCCCCAACTGTGGAGAAATCTTCCATCCATGGGATCCCTCATGGACATGCAGGATTCTGGCAGCTCTGGGACATGGAGAGCTGCTTATCTGTGCTGTGGTTCCCTGGCTCCCCAGGGCCTGACTGATGAAGCAGGCAGCACACGGCAGTGATACGCTGCCGTGGATAACAGGGTCCAGATTTGAACCCTCTGTGCTTCTTCCTCAGCTCAGCCCTTTGTATCTGAGCTGAATTCCTACATGTGCCATAGGACCTTGGTATTGTCCATGGTGACTGCTGGGGGGTCCACAGTGCCTGTAATTGTCCTCCCAGCACGAGCTTCCACCTGCTCCTGGGAGCCCTTTGGCAGGAAACTCTGTAAATAAATCGCTTTCCGCTTCATCCAGTTTGATTTCAGATTTCTGTCCTCCACTGATCACGTCTCACCTCTTCAGACATACCTCATGCAATCAGGAGACCGTGGTCTTTGAGGTGATTTTGCTCTGATAAACTCCAGCCCACAGCATTTTGTCATCAGATGGTACTTGTCTGGGCTAAATTTTGGGCTGCTGCTTATTTAGCCACTGGTCTAATAAAAACCAGCAGAGAGGCTGAGAGTTTACCAGTGAACACAGGATACTGAGCTGTCCTCAGCATAGCTGGATTGTGTGGCAGTTCTGTTCTTAAAGGAAAAAAAATAAAATCAAGGGATTGAGTAAAGGCAGAAAACTTGAGGCAGTGGGTGGCTGGGTGCAGGAGGAAGCGCGGTGTTAATTCACTTGACCTCAGTATCCAAATGGTGATGCAGCTCCAGGTAATGGAGATTGTTTCACTTTGTGCTGTCGAGGGGAAGAGGACTGGAAATCCACACCTTGTGTGCCAGATGTTGAGCTGCCATAAGTCTTTCCAAGTCAGCAGAGCAGTGCTCTGTTAAAATCAACCAGCACTGGTGGGACGTGGCCACGGGCGATCTCCTCGAAGTGTTGTTACGTGGGTCAGTCCCTCCTCTTCCTGCAGTCCAGTTACCAGGGCTTTTTCCAATGTGGGAAGCGTTAAACTTTTAAGGATGTTGGATTTTAGGAGCTAATGGAGGTTGGTGAAAGGACCTGAATAACGGGGTGTGATTAACTATTGCAGCTGCTGCTGGACACTCACTCTTTGAAGATGGTTCTCCTGGATCTGCCCTCCATCGGCTCCCAAGTGGTGAGGAAGGCTCCTGCCAGCTACACAAAGATAGTGGTGAAAGGCATGACTCGGGCTGAAATGATCCTGAAGGTAACTCAAGACTTTTGATAACCTGCCAGCCAGACTGCTGGACTGGGAATGGGAGTGAGTGAATTCCAGGGGGCCCTTCCTTTTGAACGCGGCAGTCCGCAGTTGCACGTGAACGCATGCGAGCTTGTCCGGGTGTGCTGCCAGCTGTTGTACAGGACTGCCTTAGCCCTGTTGGGTTTGCCCCCATGCTCTCTTTAATGTCTCATTTGAGTTTTCATCCTCGTTTCTTGAGGTAACCAGGGGCCTCAAGTTCTGCTTATGAGGAGAGTTGGGGCACCAGATTTCCCCAGGAGCTTGTGAAAATCAGCACTAGCATCCTCAAGCGTCTGTCCCTCCAGTTCGGGTTACTCGGGGCCTGGGTCAGACTGCACCACGCAGGGGAGCCAAGCTGTGCTTGAGTCACCTGTTTACTGTCTAGTGTAACAGCCAGTGCAAACATGTCTGGGTTACTGTATTCACCAGAGCCCTTTTTCATTTTCCAGACCTGATGCCTGGAAAATGACCCAAAAGCAGTGTGTTGTCTTTGTGAAAAGCAACAAGCAGAGCGAGCTCCCCTTCCCCGCTGGTGCTGGAGGTGGAGGTTGGGTTTGATCCTGGGAGAGGCCGTGAGAGCAGTGTGGTGGTACCATCCTGGGAGATGGGATTGTCCCCTGCCCACCAGCAGTGCTGGGAAGATGTTTCTGTGAGCGGATCGGTGGGACCCAGGGTCAGGCAGGGCAGGGAGCTGCCAGCCAGTCTCCTGTAGACCACAGCCAAGGCAAGGTGGGAGTGCAGAACCTGAGCTCTCTGAGCTGCTACTCAGCTCAGCTTTGTCCCATGGCCAGTGTAATGTTATGGCTGCATTTGACTCCCAAATTCAGAAATCAGCTCTGCAATTCCGTGCTCTGGGAATAAGGTGACTGAGATGTTATTAGGGACATTAGAGCAAGTCTAAATTTCCTTAAAAATGACTCACAGAAAGACACAGAATCACAGAATGACCAGGTTGGAAAAAAACATTAAAATCAAGTCCAGCCATCCCTGTCCTCTCCTAAACCACATCTCTGAGCACCTCATCTCCCCATCTGTTCAATACACCCAGGGGTTGGGACTCCACCCCCTCCCATGGCAGCCTGTCCCACACCCCAACAGCTCTTTGGGGGAAGAATTTCTCCCTGACATCTCATCTGAACCCGCCCTGGTCCAGCTTGAGGCCATTCCCCTTGTCCCATCACCTGTCACTGGGCAGAAGAGACCATCACTCACCTCTCTCCAGACTCCTTTGAGGTCATTGTAGGTGCTGTGACCAGGAGCAGGGTGTTGTCAGCGGGACTAGTAGTTAAATGATAACAGATGCTCACAGCATTCAGTGCTCCACAGAGCTGATATATATAAAATAACAGCTGTATACTTGGTGGTGCTGGCTGGGGCAGGTTTGCTGATGGATTGCTCTGTGCCTAGTAAACCCCACAGCATGTGGGGCTGGTGTCTGCACCCACCTCGTGGCCTTGGGGGAGGGAAACGGGCTCCCACCACATCCCCAGCGCTTCTGTCAGAGGGTTTCCTTGCAGGAGCCTGGAGAGGACTCACCCATGGCTGTGTGTGTGCCCTGTGTTTGTCTCTTCATCAGTGCTCAGGCTCTGCTCTTCCCAAATTGTGTGTGAAAGGGACTTTTCCTTAAGAGCTGTTCCATCCCATGGGAAGTGCAGGACAACAACTCCTCAGTGCTTTCATAGAATCACAGAATCCCTTGGGTTGGAAGAGACCTTTAAGGTCCTCGAGTCCAGCCCCAGCCTGACCCTACCTAAGTCCACCTCTAGACTGNGAGACCAACCCCACCTCTCTGCACCCTCCTTGCAGGGACTTGTAGAGAGTGAGAAGGTCTCCCCTCAGCCTCCTTTTCTCCAGACTCAGAAGGGCTCCTCTCCACCGTCCGAGATGGTTCAGAGCGATGCCTCCCCTGCGTATGACCACACCACCGCACAGGGCTGATCCCAGTACAGCTCATTAGGAGCCCATAGATGACACAAACTAATTAACTCACCTAAGCCCTACAAAGCACAGAAGTGAGTGGGGAGGAGGGTGTCAGGGTGCACACGTCCCACAGAGCTGTTTCCTTTCTCCTCTGGCTAAACTGCCTGAAGTTCCAGCTTTTCATCTTGGCAGAAGATTTTTACAAGGGCTGTAAATTAAGGATTTCTAAGTGTATACAGGGCTACGATGTTTCATTGGTCTGAAGTGCAGGGAGAGAAAGAAATGTCTCGGTGACAGAGTACAGTGTGGGGTGAGCTGGGTCAGTGGAAACATATGGAAATGGTTTTGGAGACAGGGAGGAGCCTGGTCCTGGGCTGATTCTGCCCTGTGTGCAGACACATGTTCACACACGCAGAAGCTTCCCCACTAAGGTGGGTTCACTGCCGGTGGTATCAGAAGACTGTGCTCTGTGCAAGCTTATCTAAGGAAAACATAACAATGAGTAATCACCTTGCCAGCTTCAGGGCTGGTTTAATTATTTTTTTCCTGACTCCACCGTTGCTGGGACAAAGAGGGTGTGAGCTCCAGGGGAGACATCAGGGTAGAGTTCACACGCTGTGTCCCGTACAGGAGGAGCTGCACCCAGAGGACAGAGCGGCTTTGTGCGACGCCGCTCGCCCGTCAGGTTACGTGTCACAAGCAGGACTGCAGAGCAGATTACCCTGACTTGGGGACAGTGGGAGTGACCACAGGGTGCTGTCAGCTTCCCCTGCAACTCCTTGGCTGGAGGAGGGAGCGAGAGGGATGCACAGTCAAAGAGTGGATCCAGGCTGCGTCCCAGCTGCTGGGGACTTGCTGAGTGTGTCCCCTCACCCAACGCTGTCTGACTCCCCGGCTGGTCCCATGCAACACAATGGGACCAATTGTCCCATCCAACCCATGGACCTGCTCTGAGACAACGTGCAGCCCCAGCATCGCTGACCCTGTGGGAAGAGACCCCGTGTTCCCCCCCAGTGCCTTACCTTCCTGCTCTTCCCTCACCTTTACCTCTCGGCCACTGGCAGCACATACAGCCTCTGGCTCCTTAAGCATTTTATCTTGGGAGCAGCCAGTGCTGCTGTCCCTCGTGTGCCTGAGCTGACTGAGCACTCACAGAAGTTGTCTGATCCCTTTCTTGTCTTGTCTTGGCAGGTGGTTATGGCTCCGCACGAGCCCCCGGTTGTGTTTGTCGACAATTACATCAAGCTCCTTGCTGACTGCAGCACGGACACTTTCCAGAAGATACTAGACATGAAGGTTAGAACCAGTCCTGATGAACTGCTGCTCATCTGCTAGTGCTGCTTTGAGACTGGTGGTGACTTTTTTCCATAGAAACAGACGGGTTTGGGAGTGGGAACTCAGAGAAACATATCCTCTGCACTCTGAAAGGGTGTAGAGGTCCCTTAGTGTGTCTCCTGGGGCTGAGCTTGGTTGTCTCAGGATCATCCAGAGGTCTATGTACAGCTCTTGGTGGGTGAACAGAGGGTTGAGGGGGACACTCCTGCAGCTCTTCTCGTGCACACCCACCCCCAAGTCAATGAAGTCTTAACTGTCTCACTTCACTGTTCTTTGCTCCCACAGGGCCTGAAGAGGAGTGAGCAGAGCAGCATGCTGGACCTCTTCCGCCAGCGCCTGCCGGCTCCCCCCTCCGGAGTGGAGAACTCAGGCTCCCTCTCTCTGAGCACTCCCACGCCCGAGCAGGAATCCTCTCGGATCCGGAAACTGGAGAAACTCATCAAAAAAAGACTTTGAGCAGAAGGAAACTCCATTGCTCAGGACTAGCTGCAGTGTCTGGAAGCAGAGCTTGCCAGATGTAGGATTTACAGTATGCTGCTGAAAGCTCCGTGTCCCAACATTCCCGTGCCCTGTGATGTCTTCACCATCATGTATGGTGGTGCCACGTCTCCATTGAGACCAAAGGAGAACCTGACCAAGGTGTTTGCCCTTAGACAGCCAAGCAGGAGTGAAACCCAGGTGGTTGCTGGGTCCATTTGGTGGAGAAAATGGAGGCATGTGGAAGTCAGCAGCTCCAAAACCAGGTAAAGTGGATTCAGAGAGTATCTGGCTATGATACACTTGGTGTCCCAGCCTTCAGCCTGGCTGAGCTCCTGCTGCAGCGCTGAGGACGTTGCCTGAAAGCTCGGTGTTACTGCTCACTCCTGTTTCATTATTTATTGCTGGTGGGGGAACTGACCCCAAACCACCACCACCACCATTAAAAAACCCCAACCCAACCCTTTAACAGCTGGGATCCAGGCACCTGCAGCTCCACCGAACAAATGAGTCGCCCTCCAGAGAACCCTGAAGCAGATCACTCCCCCACTCCAGTACAGGCATGCAGGAACAACCAGTAAAACAGCAAGGCAGATCCTTTCCAGAACAGGAGGAAAGAGCTGAATGAATGTCTTCTGCATTGGCAAACCTTCTGCCAACAAGCCAGCAACCTCCATGGCTGCTGGGGCTCGAGGCCAAACTAGACATCCACTAGCCCATCTCCAGCTGCTTGTTCCTGCTCTCTGTGTGCTGGACTCGCTCAGTGTCCCCGATGGGAATTCCCACACTGCATCTCACCCTCACTCCACAAAGGGCCCTTCATGGAGCAAGTGTCAGGCAGCACCAGCCCCTTGTTCTCATGCCAGGCAGCATGTCCTGAGCAGGGGTGTGCCCCTCTGGAACTGTCCCTGCAGGGAGCGATACTGGACATACTGGTGTTAATGGGGACTCTAGGTCTCTACCCAGGATGGGATGCTTAAACCTGCCTCAGGTTTGAGGACCTTCCTCTACTCCTCCTCCTCTGAGCTTCAGCTTGCAGCAGTGCAGAGAGGAGGAGAACCAGAGGTGAAATACTTCGGGTGATGCAGCTGCTGAGCCATTGTGGAGCAGGATGGGTTGGTGGACATCTGTTGTGGGAGCTTCCCTGGGGACTCCATGTGGGGAGACATCACCTCGCTGGTAGCAGTGCCACCTCCACACCCTTCTTGGGGACTTTGAAGGTTTAGTCCCAGCCATGAACAGCCAACCCCCCTATGGGTTTATGGGCAGATTGACCAGTTGTGCCTGCTTCATTTTAACTGACTTGGAAAAAGAACTCCTGTACCAGTGTGGGCAGCAAGGAGCAACTGTGCTGTCAGAGGCCTTCTTGGGAGGGTCGTGCTCCCTGCCAGGTCAGGATTGGACTGTAAGCCAGACACACCAGGAAAAATGAGCTCCATCCAGTCCATCCCATCCCAGAGCTTCCCTGAGGCTGGGGAGGGAGAAGGTGAAGCGTGGGATTCCCCAACTGAGGCACAACCCAGGCTTACACCTGTTGGTCCTTCAGCACCATCCCCTGGGGTGCAGACTCAAGGTGCCTGGTTGGTGAAATCCCACCTTGTGCTTGCTCAGTGGGTGGCTGAGCAGAAATCATTCCACAGAGATGAAATCCTCGCTGGTCAGGTTCCCTAACGCTGCTCAAAGCGACCTGCAGCTGCAGCAAGACAGGTCTATTGCACCAACCCTTTGGGATATCTGCAGATGCAGCAACCAGGAGGAGGGAACGTGGAGTTTCAGAGATCTGGTATCCCAGGGGGGTGAATAATTTATTTTAGATGAATAATTCTTTGCCTATGGATGACTAAATTATGAACAGCTGATGTTCAAGCGACCTCATGTGTCTTTTCCTCCCCGTTTCGTTCTGGAGATCAGAGGGAATAAAAGGAAGAATTAAGTTCTAGTTTCAGGTCTGGGAGTTTGGGGCCCTGTGTTTCTGTATGTCTGATGTACAGGTTTTGTCCCCCTGGCTCTTGGGTATTTGTCAGATCTCATGTCCATGCATGGACATTGCCTGCTTGGGGTTTATGTCTCCAGGGAATAAAGGATGATTTGGGGTTTTTTCTGTATTAAATGCCACTTTTTTGGGGTTTTAGCCGAGGTGTAATTCTGGCTGTACATCAGAGCGTGACACTAAGATGAATTAAATGGTTATTGATGTTCATCTGCTGGGTGTTTTCTGTACAGACCCCTGGGGCAGGGGGACCGTACCCAGGGCTCTGTGCTGCCCTTCTCCATCGCTCTCTCCTGTTTCTCCTCCCTTTTCTGGCTTCTCCACCTTCAGCAATCCATCAGCAGCAGCTGCATCCGTAGCGGCGCCCCTCGCCCTGTGGTGGTTCAGCAGATCTGACCCCCTGCCCCTAAACCATCACCTGACTTGAACTGCTGGAAACACTTCCAAGAGATCCTAATTATCCTTTGCAGTTAATGAAGAGGGAGGCAGCGCCTTTTCCCTACGCCATGCCTGACATCGAAGGAGTTCTCTTTCTCTTGGAGAATTAATGACTCATTTGCTTTTCTCCCACCACTCCTCCGGTGCTGGCCCCTCCGCCCTCGGGCAGAGGCAGCTCAGGGTGTTTATTTCTTTCACCAGATTTACAGCCACACATTCAGGCCTCCCAGTGACGATGTCCAAGTCTCCACAGGCCTCATCCTGGCCGCGGCTGGGCGGGTGGCAGACGTGGATGCTGTTTGGTGGCATCAGGCCCTGGCTCTGCTGCACTTAGGAACATGAGCTGAAGCGTTTGTGCTCGGGCTGTGTCGGAAAAGGCTTTGGCAGAAGAAGGTGGTTCCTCCGCGCGACGGCTCCGCTGGGGCCAGTTACACCAGCTAGTGCTGCTAGGGTAGAGCCTGTGCTGGTTCCCTTCCCTGCCAGAGCAGCTGCCTCAGTCCTGAGCTGGAGCCCAGGTTGGGAGCTTGTGGGTGACAGGGCTGTGCAGGCTTTGCCTTTGAGGGGATGTCTGGGGTGCTGCTTGTGCCTGGTGGGAGTGGGGCAGGGGGTGCCTCCTGGGCCCTCGCCTGGGATGCAGAGTCGGCAGGACTGGAGTACTGTTGTTCTCCATGCTCAGCCCCCTTGTTGTGGTGGTGTCTTCGTGTTCCCACAGGACATGGGCAGTCCCAGGTCTGTCACTGGGGTCTGAGTCCTGCAAGGAGGGGAAATCAGCCTTGGCTTGCAGCACATGGAGCTTCATGAAGCCCCGGGAAAGCCTCATCTTGCATTTCAGCAGTTCTCGAGGGTGGTGGCAGTGGCAGGGCTGTAAAAGCTGATTAAAACAGCAACTTCAGCGCTGGGGTCTGCAGCCAAACCGCTCCCATGGCTCCCATGGCTCCCGCCGCTTGGAAGCGTCGCGGTGAACCCAGCTCCCGTGCCCAGCAGGTTTGTGGTCTGCGCCGTGGGGAGCAGCCTGGCATTTCCCATCACTTGGAAATGATTTTCCAGCATTACTGAATAACACAGGATCCTTCTGATTTGCCCCCCCCAGCCCTCAGTGATGGCCCCCCACACCGCATCAATGCGCCTATTGTTCGGTTGATGATTAAGCTGAGCGCGCCCAGCCCCGGTGGAAAGTCCTTCATGGCAGGAGGATCTTGATAAGATACTGGTATCAGCTCAGTCCTCACTCTGTATGGGCAGGTAAATAACATGGACAAACAGGCTGGGATGTACAGGCAGTGGAAAAGATTCCCTATGCCACCAGGGACCGCGTGGATTGGTACGGTCGGAGGGGCGATGGGCTCTCCGAGAGGGCAGAACACACGAGCCTGAAGAGTGGGGCCACTGTGTGCAGTGTCTAGCAGTAGTACTTTAGTTACTCAGTAGTTACAAGTCTGGTTAAACTCTTCTTTTGCATCCCAGCAGGTGAATTTGCAGCTCTGGGTGTTGGTGGTGGAGGAGATGCTCAGGGTCCAAGACCCAGGTGAGGCAGGGTGGGCTGTTGGGGTCCCCTTGGCTGCTCAGCCATCTCTGTTTCACCTGCTGAGCCCAGAAACAAGAGCCTGGAAGGGCACAAAAAATTGTCCTTTGTGTCACACCAGGCAAGTGTGGGAGTTTTTCTGCTACTAAATAAAGAGCAGCAAGATGTCCCGCAGCCTGTGTGGCTCTGCTCACCCCAGGCACCAACACTTCAGACCCCAATCCCACGGGAGGAGCCATGGGGACACCCGCAGCCCTCGGAGGCGGCTGCTGGAAGGTGCCACAGGTCCCCCCGCTCCCTTTCCCCTGGAAATTGCACAAACTCAGTTATTGGCAGCGAGGTTTCTAGTCCAGGAACTGCACAGCAGCTCTGAAATAATGATCCTGTTCATCTGGAAACTGCTCCAGCACCTTCTGGGGCATCTAATTTCATAAAGGGCTTTTATGGGAGGTTTTGGAGCGAGGAGCGATCAGCTTTCCCGTTGCTCGCCGAGACCAGCGCTCCCTCGTTTTTTGGGATGCATTTAAATCCAAAGGAACAAAACACCTGCCCAGCACATTTACCCAGACCCCAAAGATTTCAATCAAAAAAATTTTCAATGTTCTTTTTTTCTTTATCCTTTTTTTTTTCCTTCTTTCCATCTGCATTTTTTCAGCAAAGACAAACAGCCTCATAGTATTTCTTCAAAGGAATGTAAATTCCTTGAGGAAGTCTCCGGAGTTCCCAGCACCACATAGCTGCAAACCACAGACGCCTACGGCTGAAAGCTCTGCTCTGCTTTTAATTTTGGGGCAGGGAAGGA